>CM064490.1:21801165-21805624 GCA_032716605.1 Paralithodes platypus
GTTGTGGCTTTATTTCATATGAAAGCTCGTGTCATGGGCAGTCCAGAAAAGGCTCCTTTTTTCACCATGTCAAGGCTTTATATATTTAATTGCAAAGTATGTTTTATCATTAAGTAGTATATGATAGGATTTGAAAAGAGAGAGAGGAGAGTAGAAGAGAGTAGAGAGAGAAGAGAGAGAGAGAGAGAGAGAGAAAGGAGGAGAGAGAGATTGATAGAGGAGAGAGAGAGGAGAGAGAGAGAGAGAGGAGAGAGAGAGAGAGAGAGAGAGAGAGAGAGAGAGAGAGAGAGAGAGAGAGAGAGAGAGAGAGAGATAGCGAGAAGAGAGAGAGAGAGAGAGAGAGAGAGAGAGAGAGAGAGAGAAGAGAGAGAGAGAGAGAGAGAGAGAGAGAGAGAGAGAGAGAGAGAACAGAGTGTGGGGAGGCGCGCATGTGTTTTGCTATACTCGATGACGTCATTAGCTGGCTGGCCTCGTGGGGATTCGTTGAAGGAGTTTTTTACTATGCTTGGTGACGTCATGTTTGGCTAGCTTCTTTAGCATTGGCTAGAGGACTTGTTACCGGCTTTTCCTACGCGGTCGAACTAGTGCTAGTATATATACATACTCTGGCCACACTCTCCCTCAGATCTGGTTTCTAGAACGCTTCCCTCTTATCCCTTGGAGACCTGTCCCCCTTTCTGCACCTGAGAACCTTTTCCCTCTGCCTATCTCTCTCATTTTCCATATCTTTCACCACCTTTTATTAATATTATACCCCCTCTGGTTAACTCTGCCAAATCAGCTTCATGCTGGCCAGTTGTATTGTGCGTTAAGGTCTGATATAACCCATGTATGTTAGTTGTTAAGATAAGTTGATCACGAAGCATTGGTTGGCATTCATATTGTTCAGTACTGCTTCCTATAATTATTAGTGTTCCGCTGGATTAGATAATGCTAGACTAGGAGTCTGATACTATAAGGTATTGTTTCCGATGGGTGCTGGCTTTAGTTAAAAGCTGCACGACATTCCTGAGAACTGGAGTTGATTGGGTAAATTCTAGTCTGTGTGCTATTGAGAGTAGAGCATGCACGAATGAGGGCTTTTTGCCTATATCATTCTGCACTGTTCTAGGCTCGGTTGCTTGTCTTTGAGGTACGCCAGGAGAACGCTTAATACTTCGGTATTAAGGTTTCTCAAGAGAGCTACCCTTCCCTATAACGTAATATTTGACGCACAGACTTGAGAGTTGCACAAGGCTATGCGGCATGCCATGCGCACCAGTATCTCGTATCATTGACTCTAGCTAGACTTTATCAGTCACAGTAGACATTAAGTATATTAAACCAATTACTCTTTTTATGCATACCCGTTTATGATTACACAAGCATTTCGCAGCCTAGTTTGATGTATTGAGACACAAACGACTTAGGCTCTTTTTGTTGATAGGAATACTGCACTGTCGTGGTGATTATTATTATTGTTGTGGCGTTTAGGATATTCTTGGCTCCGACTGCATTATATCTCCTGCCTTTTTGTGTGCATAGCCTGCACGAGCATTGTTCCGCGGCCTGCCTTTTTGGGTTCCATTTCCGATTCGAGCAACTTGATAGCAGCTAACATTTAAAGAAGATTCCTTGTTGGTGTTGAAGGACTTTAGTGCACTTTCTTTCATGCAGGAGTGCCTGACATTTATTGATTAAAGTAACGTAAGCTGTAACTTCTCTTACCACCTTACTTTGCATACCATAAACCAAGCACCCTCGGTTATAGGTAGTAATAGGCTGTTTTCACATAACATTAAACCTAGAGTAGACGCACATTTATTTAGAGTTTGATAACCTATTATTGCATATAGAACTCTGGAGAGTATTTGTGTTCAGGGAACTACTGCCCTGGGACTAATGTCCTTGGCAGGAATAGGGGACAAATGGGTTAGTACTGAGAGGGAGATGATACACCGGGAGATGAGGGAGAGAAAGAGAGAAAGCCTAATTACAGTGGAAGTTCTAAGTTAGGTAGGGCAGGTTAAAGCGCGTAGACTTAATTAGGTTGCGTCATGTTAGGTAAGGGCGGGGTCATTGACATTTCAGGCTTTTGGCAGTTTTGGTTTTGGCCGTTTTGGGTTTGGTCGTTTTGGGTTTGGTCGTTTTGGTTTTGGCCGTTCAGTTAGGTTGGGCAGGTTAAAGCGCGTAGACTTAATTAGGTTGCGTCATGTTAGGTAAGGACGGGGTCATTGACATTTCAGGCTTTTGGAGGTTGGGCATGTTAAAGCGCGTAGACTTAATTAGGTTGCGTCATGTTAGGTAAGGACGGGGTCATTGACATTTCAGGCTTTTGGCAGTTTTGGTTTTGGCCGTTTTGGGTTTGGCCGTTTTGGTTTTGGCCGTTTTGGGTGTGGCCGTTCAGTTAGGTTGGGCAGGTTAAAGCGCGTAGACTTAATTAGGTTGCGTCATGTTAGGTAAGGACGGGGTCATTGACATTTCAGGCTTTTGGCAGTTTTGGTTTTGGCCGTTTCGAGTTTGGCCGTTTTGGTTTTGGCCGTTTTGGGTTTGGCATTTTGGGTTTGGCCGTTTTTGGTTTGGCCGTTTTGGGTTTGGCCATTTTGGCTTTGGCCGTTTTGGTTGTGGCCGTTTTGGGTTTGCCCGTTTTGGGTTTGCCCGTTTTGGGTTTGCCCGTTTTGGGTTTGCCCGTTTTGGGTTTGCCCTTTTTGGGTTTGACCGTTTTGGGTTTGACCGGTTCGGTTTTGGCCGTTTCGGTTTTGGCAGTTTCGGTTTTCGTTTGGCAGTGGTCGTTTTGGCATTGGTCGTTTTGGCATTGGCTGTTTTGACATTGGTCGTTTTGGCATTGGCTGTTTTGACAGTGGCTGTTTTGACAGTGGCTTTTTGGCATCGGCCGTTTTGGCATCGGCTGTTTTTGGCATCTGCTGTTCTGGCATCTGCTGTTTTGGCATCTGCTGTTCTGGCATCTGCTGTTCTGGCATCGGCTGTTTTGGCATCGGCTGGGTTGGCATCTGCTGTTTTGGCATCTGCTGTTCTGGCATGTTTTCCTACTACTGCTATCAACCCTAGTGGATTATTAACCCATAACTGTCGGGGCGCAACATAAGTCGAGTATAATAAATCTGGACTATCTGGCGGAACTCGAATAGGTCGTGTTGCAATTTCAGCACGTAATGTTGCTGAGAGAGTGAGACAAGAGGTGGCAGGAGAGTTGCGAGCGTATGACTGCTCCAGACCACCGCTGCGAACCTACTGACACGAATCCCACCTCCTCCCTCCCTCTCTCACTCGCTATATACGGAATTGTATGGGGAAAGTGCCGAATTACATGCTTTTTGCACTCGCGTTGCACGTTGTTGCAAGAAAACTAGCCATCATAAAAGGATCGTTATGGTGTCATTGGAAAGCTCTGTTTATGGCCTTTCAGGGATAGATACTTGTTTTACGCTCTGGGTCTTTTTAGGCATGAAAATGATCACGTAAACAGCCCTATTTTGGGTAAAAACCCCGCTGGGCGGTACATATAAATAAACAGCCTAGGCCGCTCGTAAGGTGTTAAACCAGCACACTGTAAGTCAAGTATAACGTCAGGACCGGAGCCTCTCTGCGAAAACGCCAGTCCCTTGTTTAAGGATCTGGCTATACCTTAGGTATAGTCATCAGACACTGAAACAAGCGAATCTAATACACGTCAGTGATTAGAAGAAATTATGTTATTTAAATACCGGTATGTTTTAAGTTGTAGTAATTGACCACTGAAGCATTATCTAGCTAGGTATTTCAATTTATTCTGATATATATATATATATACTGTATACTGTATATAGACGCCATCCTACCATAACATCAATATATAAGTCAGTATTATGGGCACAGTAATGCCTAGCATCTGTAAAGTAGTAGAGCAAATTAGAAGACGAATAATCACGAGAAGTGCAAACCGTTAGAAGATTATGTCGCATTTTAACAGTTTTGTTTTTTCTGGTTATTCATTATACTTGTTTATACTATTTAGAGAAGGATCTGTGTGAATTCTACGTGTAAGGAGACTAGCTCAAGATGACCACGTTGCGAGTTTCAGGCTAGAAGGAAAGTTAAAATTAATAATATTTTTTTGGCTCTGATATTTTAGCTGAATTACCAACTAAAAGATGGTTGCAATGCATTTTTATTAACCTCTTCGTTACCGGTGACGTGTTTTTTAACATATGCTAGCTTAGATTTAGTACGATTTTGTGCAGTTTAAAGAAAGCTCTGGTTAGTACAATGGTGGAGTGAGAATAGTATTCGAAGCTGTACATTTGAATTAGAAATATAATCGTCTAATAGCGCCAAGCTTAACTTTGAAAAGAAGTCTCTGGTACAGAAGTAGGTTAATCCATAGGCCTACAACTAAATTTTGCAATTTTTGTGTCCATTACAACTTAGCACAAGAACTTTTTATGATGTTCTTCTAAATATAGATTGTTTGTCTCCAAGT
>CM064490.1:21805724-21855387 GCA_032716605.1 Paralithodes platypus
TCGGCTAAGAGGATTATGACTATAGACCGTTCATTCTATGGTCGAGCGAAAATCGTAAACTTAACCTCTGTAACTCAAAAAGGGCTTGAGCAAATGAGCTGTCAATATCCACACCTATTTACTGGACCAAGTCTTCCTATTGAGTAGAAAATATTAGCTCGATTACTCTATTCCTTTTTTTAGTTATGAGGAGGCTATAGGTTACGATTTCTGCCCAACCTACAATGAACCGACTATAATAAATTGAAGAGGAAAGATAACATGACTTCGTTTATCTCATCCAGGAAAGATGAAAAAATTATATGGTTGTTACACTAATCCAGGGGAAAGCCCAAACAAATGACTTGGTTTACCTTAACCAGTGAATATGCTCATGTGAATATATAAAACATGTTAGTTTACCTCATCCAGTATATACTGTAGGTCCAAGAAAGCTAAAAATGTAGTTAGTTTACCTCATCCAGTTCTTAACATTAATCACCAATTACACACCCCAATGGACTTGAATAAACTAATAAAAGGACATGGTCCTCCCGGGATTCGAACTCGGGACACCACACCCAGAACATAAGCATCTACACCATTACACCACCAACACAGTTTACCTCATCCAGTTCTTGCTTGGTGTTGAACTCGTCGGTAACATAGCCGACCAGGTCGCCAAGGAGATTGAAGGCTCCATTGCTACGGGGGTATACGGGAGGAACATTACATATGGGCACATTGTCTATATTTATAAATAAATAAATATATATATATATATATATATATATATATATATATATATATATATCTATATATCTATATATATATATTGTGACGTTAACCACTCCGTTAGAACCGCATGGCTTGTCCTACAGTGACTCGCTAGGATCGCCAGGGCAGTGGATGGGGCTACAGTTGATGTATTGTTGTGTGCTTTATTTCATATGAAAGCTCGTGTCATGGGCAGTCCAGAAAGGCTCTTTGTTTTCACCCATGTCAAGGCTTTATATATTTAATTGCAAAGTATGTTTTATCATTAAGTAGTAATGATAGGATTTGAAGGAGAGAGAGAGAGAGAGAGAGCGAGAGAGATGGGGGAGAGAGAGAGAGGGAGAGAGATGGGGGAGAGAGGGAGAGGGAGAGAGAGAGAGAGAGAGACGAGAGAGGAGAGCGAGAGAGAGAGAGAGAGAGAGGGAGAGAGAGAGAGAGAGGAGAGATGAGAGAGAGAGAGAGAGATGAGAGAGAGAGGAGGAGAGAGAGAGAAGAGAGAGAGAGAGAGAGAGAGAGAGAGTGGGAGTGTGCGCGCAGGTGTTTTGCTATACTCGATGACGTCATTAGCTGGCTGGCCTCGTGGGGATTCGTTGAAGGAGTTTTTTACTATGCTTGGTGACGTCATGTTTGGCTAGCTTCTTTAGCATTGGCTAGAGGACTTGTTACCGCTTTTCCTACGCGGTTCGAACTAGTGCTAGTATATATACAACTCTCTGGCCACTCTCTCCCTCAGATCTGGTTTCTAGAACGCATCCCTCTTATCCCTTTGATACCTGTCCTCCTTTCTGCACCTGAGAACCTTTTCCTCTGCCTATCTCTCTCATTTTCCATATCTTTCACCACCTTTTATTAATATTATACCCCCTCTGGTTAACTCTGCAAAATCAGCTTCATGCTGGCCAGTTGTATTGTGCGTTAAGGTCTGATATAACCCATGTATGTTAGTTGTTAAGATAAGTTGATCACGAAGCATTGGTTGGCATTCATATTGTTCAGTACTGCTTCCTATAATTATTAGTGTTCCGCTGGATTAGATAATGCTAGACTAGGAGTCTGATACTATAAGGTATTGTTTCCGATGGGTGCTGGCTTTAGTTAAAAGCTGCACGACATTCCTGAGAACTGGAGTTGATTGGGTAAATTCTAGTCTGTGTGCCATTGAGAGTAGAGCATGCACGAATGAGGGCTTTTTGCCTATATCATTCTGCACTGTTCTAGGCTCGGTTGCTTGTCTTTGAGGTACGCCAGGAGAACGCTTAATACTTCGGTATTAAGGCTTCTCAAGAGAGCTACCCTTCCCTATAACGTAATATTTGACGCACAGACTTGAGAGTTGCACAAGGCTATGCGGCATGCCATGCGCACCAGTATCTCGTATCATTGACTCTAGCTAGACTTTATCAGTCACAGTAGACATTAAGTATATTAAACCAATTACTCTTTTTATGCATACCCGTTTATGATTACACAAGCATTTCGCAGCCTAGTTTGATGTATTGAGACACAAACGACTTAGGCTCTTTTTGTTGATAGGAATACTGCACTGTCGTGGTGATTATTATTATTGTTGTGGCGTTTAGGATATTCTTGGCTCCGACTGCATTATATCTCCTGCCTTTTTGTGTGCATAGCCTGCACGAGCATTGTTCCGCTGCCTGCCTTTTTGGGTTCCATTTCCGATTCGAGCATCTTGATAGCATCTAACATTTAAAGAAGATTCCTTGTTGGTGTTGAAGGACTTTAGTGCACTTTCTTTCATGCAGGAGTGCCTGACATTTATTGATTAAAGTAACGTAAGCTGTAACTTCTCTTACCACCTTACTTTGCATACCATAACCAAGCACCCTCGGTTATAGGTAGTAATAGGCTGTTTTCACATAACATTAAACCTAGAGTAGACGCACATTTATTGAGAGTTTGATAACCTATTATTGCATATAGAACTCTGGAGAGTATTTGTGTTCAGGGAACTACTGCCCTGGGACTAATGTCCTTGGCAGGAATAGGGGACAAATGGGTTAGTACTGAGAGGGAGATGATACACCGGGAGATGAGGGAGAGAAAGAGAGAAAGCCTAATTACAGTGGAAGTTCTAAGTTAGGTAGGGCAGGTTAAAGCGCGTAGACTTAATTAGGTTGCGTCATGTTAGGTAAGGGCGGGGTCATTGACATTTCAGGCTTTTGGCAGTTTTGGTTTTGGCCGTTTTGGGTTTGGTCGTTTTGGGTTTGGTCGTTTTGGTTTTGGCCGTTCAGTTAGGTTGGGCAGGTTAAAGCGCGTAGACTTAATTAGGTTGCGTCATGTTAGGTAAGGACGGGGTCATTGACATTTCAGGCTTTTGGAGGTTGGGCATGTTAAAGCGCGTAGACTTAATTAGGTTGCGTCATGTTAGGTAAGGACGGGGTCATTGACATTTCAGGCTTTTGGCAGTTTTGGTTTTGGCCGTTTTGGGTTTGGCCGTTTTGGTTTTGGCCGTTTTGGGTGTGGCCGTTCAGTTAGGTTGGGCAGGTTAAAGCGCGTAGACTTAATTAGGTTGCGTCATGTTAGGTAAGGACGGGGTCATTGACATTTCAGGCTTTTGGCAGTTTTGGTTTTGGCCGTTTCGAGTTTGGCTGTTTTGGTTTTGGCCGTTTTGGGTTTGGCCGTTTTGGGTTTGGCCGTTTTGGGTTTGGCCGTTTTGGGTTTGGCCGTTTTGGGTTTGGCCGTTTTGGGTTTGGCCGTTTTGGGTTTGGCCGTTTTGGGTTTGCCCGTTTTGGGTTTGCCCGTTTTGGGTTTGCCCGTTTTGGGTTTGCCCGTTTTGGGTTTGACCGTTTTGGGTTTGACCGTTTCGGTTTTGGCCGTTTCGGTTTTGGCAGTTTCGGTTTTTCGTTTTGGCATTGGTCGTTTTGGCATTGGTCGTTTTGGCATTGGCTGTTTTGACATTGGTCGTTTTGGCATTGGCTGTTTTGACAGTGGCTGTTTTGACAGTGGCTGTTTTGGCATCGGCCGTTTTGGCATCGGCTGTTTTGGCATCTGCTGTTCTGGCATCTGCTGTTTTGGCATCTGCTGTTCTGGCATCTGCTGTTCTGGCATCGGCTGTTTTGGCATCGGCTGGTTTGGCATCTGCTGTTTTGGCATCTGCTGTTCTGGCATGTTTTCCTACTACTGCTATCAACCCTAGTGGATTATTAACCCATAACTGTCGGGGCGCAACATAAGTCGAGTATAATAAATCTGGACTATCTGGCGGCACTCGACATAGGTCGTGTGGCAATTTCAGCACGTAATGTTGCTGAGAGAGAGAGACAAGTGGTGGCAGGAGAGTTGCGAGCGTATGACTGCTCCAGACCACCGCGGCGAACCTACTGACACGAATCCCACCTCCTCCCTCCCTCTCTCACTCGCTATATACGGAATTGTATGGGGAAAGTGCCGAATTACATGCTTTTTGCACTCGCGTTGCACGGTTGTTGCAAGAAAACTAGCCATCATAAAAGGATCGTTATGGTGTCATTGGAAAGCTCTGTTTATGCCCTTTCAGGGATAGATACTTGTTTTACGCTCTGGGTCTTTTTTAGGCATGAAAATGATCACGTAAACAGCCCTATTTTGGGTAAAAACACCCCGCTGGGCGGTACATATAAATAAACCGCCTAGGCCGCTCGTAAGGTGTTAAACCAGCACACTGTAAGTCAAGTATAACGTCAGGACCGGAGCCTCTCTGCGAAAACGCCAGTCCCTTGTTTAAGGATCTGGCTATACCTTAGGTATAGTCATCAGACACTGAAACAAGCGAATCTAATACACGTCAGTGATTAGAAGAAATTATGTTATTTTAAATACCGGTATGTTTTAAGTTGTAGTAATTGACCACTTGAAGCATTATCTAGCTAGGTATTTCAATTTATTCTGATATATATATATATATATATACTGTATACTGTATATAGAACGCCATCCTACCATAACATCAATATATAAGTCAGTATTATGGGCATCAGTAATGCCTAGCATCTGTAAAGTAAGTAGATCAAATTAGAAGACGAATAATCACGAGAGTGAACCGTTAGAAGATTATGTCGCATTTTAACAGTTTTTGTTTTCTGGTTATCATTAGACTTGTTTATACTATTTAGAGAGGATCTGTGGGAATTCTACGGGTAAAGACTATCTCAAATGACCACTTGCGAGTTTCAGGCTAGAAGGAAGTTAAAATTATAATATTTTTTGCTCGGATATTTAGCTGAATTACCAACTAAAATATGGTTGCAATGCATTTTATTAACCTCTTCTTTACCGGTGACGTGTTTTTAACATATGCTAGCTAGATTTAGACGATTTTGTGCAGTTTAAGAAAGCTCTGTGTTAGTAAAAATGGTGGAGTGAGATAGTTCGAAGCCTGTACATTTGAATTAGAATATAATCGTCTAATAGCGCCAAGCTTAACTTTGAAAAGAAGTCTCTGGTACAGAATAGGTTAATACATAGGCCTACAACTAAATGTAGCAATTTTTGTGTCCATTACAAACTTACATAACTTTTATATGTCTTCTAAATATGATTGTTTGTCTCCAAGTTCCCTGTAGCCTGAAACTCGCAAGTGGTAAATAAAAGATCTAACTGCTAAATAAATATAATAGTCTAATCATAGCCAAAAAACCGAAAAATCAAATGTGAAATACCAAACGAAGACGAATAATCGCTAAGTATGCTAAGATTGTCTTTAGTATTGCATAGCATTTATAGCAATTGTATAACAAATATACTATAAGATGAAGACAAGAAAATACTAACTATTCAACGATTGCCTTTAATTAATTTAACTCCAAACTCCAAACACTTCCCAAGGAAATTAATTAAGTCATAGCATCTATAGTAATTTATTAACAACGGAATACAATCATTAAGTATTGGAGTAAGGGGTCGGGCGCAAGTTCGACTAGATAATAGTCCATCAGGCGCCTGGCCCGGGGGGACGATTAATATGAAGGGTGTGCCTGGAAGTGTGGTGGGAGGGCTTGTGGCTTTGGCTCCGCTGCATGTCTGCCTGCCGAGATCGGAACCTCTCCGGGTGGTCAGGGGCCGGGGGAGTGCTGGAGCGACCTTGGTAACCCTGGTCTCTGAGTCTTCTCCTGGGTGACCTGGATGTGTGTGAGTTTGTGTTTTTTATCTGTGTTTATTTTTTGTTTTATGTTGTTTTTGTGTTTTCCCTGTTCTTGCTCTGTCTTGAGTCGGCTACCCCCAAAATGGGGATTGGGCCTGAGCATATAGATAGATAGAAGTATTCAGTGATGGTATTTGTATTTTCTTGCATCTATTGCAATTTAATAACGAACCAAGCACAGAAAGAAGAATATTCACTAACTGTTCATCGATGGAATTAATTTAAGTAATTTGATGTTAACTAAGCAAAAACAAAAATATAACGAATACCCACTCACTATTTAGCGATGGCATTCAGTAATTCATAGCATCTACAGCAATGATTTAACCACAATGTACCGGTGACGTACTTCTAACTTTATTTTGGCGACTATTAGACGATTTTATTCAGTTATAAAAGGGCATCCAGCAATTAACAGGCTTCAAACTGTCTCGTTTTACCCTTTATACTACCCCAGATCCCCCTTAAACTGCACAACATCGGCTAAGTATAACTATAATTGAATTAAAAAAACAAAAGAATACTCACCAACTATACATCTATAGTATTGTTATGCCATAGCATCTATGACAAAGTATTAAAGGGGTGGTTTTGTAATTTGCTCCCAAGACCTTTTAAAATTGTGACTATCCTTCTTTGAAATTTGGGAGAGACATTTGTTGCGGGCGGTTTTGATATTTGTCTCTTTCACAAAGATAAAACGATACAGAATAGAAGACTATTCACTATTCAGCGATGGTATTCATTAATTTGGTGTTAACCCCTTCTGTACCGGCGACGTCTGTTTAGTTTATTGTGGCTACTATTAATCGATCTTAATCAGTTTAGGAAGGATCTCTGGCAATTAACAGGCTTTGAATGATCTCACTTAACCCTTTTTACTGCCATCACTTTGTTTTAACCCCTTCAGCACCATTACATTGTTTTACCTTTGATTCTGGCTAAACTTAGACGATTTTATGCAGTTTAAGACGGATAAATTTTACTAAATGGGATTATTGAGATTGTATTTACCCGTTTGAGTCGTAAAGGTAGATTATAAACTAAAGAAAATCATATAATGGTAACCAGAACATTATCAAAATTACGTCAAGGTGGTGAAGGGGTTAACAAAGTAACAACATAATGAAGAATAATAGTCTATTATAATTATCCAGCTGAAAGTAGCCTATATTTAATCCTTTAGCAGCTGATATCTCAATTTGTAATGGAAAAATATAAAACAACTGTCTCTGCTTAATATAAAACAACTGTCTCTGCTTAATATAAAACAACTGTCTCTGCTTAATATAAAACAACTGTCTCTAATATAAAACAACTGTCTCTGCTTAATATAAAACAACTGTCTCTGCTTAATATAAAACAACTGTCTCTGCTTAATATAAAACAACTGTCTCTGCTTAATATAAAACAACTGTCTCTGCTTAATATAAAACAACTGTCTCTGCTTAATATAAAACAACTGTCTCTGCTTAATATAAAACAACTGTCTCTGCTTAATATAAAACAACTGTCTCTGCTTAATATAAAACAACTGTCTCTGCTTAATATTTATAGCTAGTTTCCAAAATTTACGACATTCTTCATTCTTCGCTACAAATTATTCACAGCACCTGAATAATCAAAATGGAGACAAGAAAGTATATGGATAAAAAACACCATCTGAGGAAGAGCACTTTATTGACGTTTCGCAGATAGCTTCATCAGGTCACTAACAAATGCTGGTACATAGGAGGCCTTAAATATCCGTCCAGACAGGTGGCGGGGGAGGAGAGGGAGGTGGGGGTTGGGAGGGAGGAAGGAGGCAGGACAGGGAGGGGGCAGAAGCATGGGGGGAGGGGAGGCGGAGCCTATATATGGTATGTCTGAGTTCACTGCTCAATAGGTGGCGTTCTGAGAGTGAGGGTCTGAGTCTGGAGGGTGAGACGGTGAAGCACTTGAGCGAAGCAACCAGCCGCTTCAGAGATGGAGCTCCTTCGAGCCATGATGGATGCTTCACATGTCTCACTCCCCAGACTGGAACAAGACCTCACGGGCTTCACCGTGTTGAGCGGTGGAATGTACAGGCTCTCAGCCTATGCCCGAGAGGGAGTAGTTGGAATATAGAAAAAAAAAAAAAAAAAAAAAAAAAAAAAAAAAATGTCTGTTTTTGCTAGTTCTCACTGATGTATTTGACCCATATATAGGCTCCGCCTCCCCTCCCCCCTCCCTGTCCTGCCTCCTTCCTCCCTCCCAACCCCCACCTCCCTCTCCTCCCCCGCCACCTGTCTGGACGGATATTTAAGGCCTCCTATGTACCAGCATTTGTTAGTGACCTGATGAAGCTATCTGCGAAACGTTGTCAATAAAGTGCTCTTCCTCAGATGGTGTTTTTTATCCATTCGGTCTACTTTTCAAGTACCACTCAACAAGAAAGTATATCATCTGAAAACAAACTCACTACTCATCGTTATTTTGGTGTTGTTTCGTGATATTTGATGTTATTTTGGGGTTAGTTGGTGATATCTTGGTTATTTGGTGATATTTTGGTAATATTTGGTGATATATCGAATTATTTGTTGTTATTTTTGTGTTTGTGTGTGTTATTTGGTGATATGTTAGCGTTATTTAGGTGTTTGGTGATAAATTATGTTATGTGTGTGTTATTTGGTGTTACTTCGGTGGTATTTGAGGTTATCTTGTGTAATTTGGTGATATTTTGGTGTTATTTTGGTGAAATTTCGTGATATTTGGTGTTGTTTGGCAATATTTAGTTATTATTTTGAAGTTATTTTGATGTTCTTTTGTGTTATTATGTGTATTTGTTTTTTCTTTGTGGATGAGAGAGACAACAATCAAAACTGACTGTGACGATTGCCTCTCCCAGAGTTGAAAGTGTGACAGGGCCAAAATCAAGGAACCGTCAAGCCAAATGCCTGGACACACAGAGTTTGAATAAATTTGAGTCATAGAATGAGGGAAAGATGGATTCAGGAATTGAGTTCCAGAGTTCAGCTGTTGAATAGAAGAAAAGATTAAGAATATCGTTTCACTCTTGAATTGGAGAGTTGCACAGAGTAGGGGTGGGATTGTGTTGCAAGACGGGTACTACTTACCCCATGTAGAGGAGGTGATATAAACTCGGAGAGCTTTGAGGAGCACTGATTATTGTAGTAGCGATAGAATAGTGAGAAAGATGCAACATTGCGGCAAAGAGAGAATTTGCAGAGAGTTGGTGAGTGGACGGGAGTTAATGTTACAAAAGGCCTTCCTTTCTACTATGTCTAGAAGTGCTGTGTGAGAGGATCCTCCCAACACATGTGAACAATACTCAATACAAGGATACACTGTGCCACTGTATAGAGTAAGAAGCTGTGCAGGGATAAAGAATCCCTTGAGGCAGTTGAGCACACCGAGCTTCTGGGAGGCCACCTTGATGTTATCTTTGGTGTTATCTAGGTGTTGTTTGTGTTATTTTGGTGTTAGCTTGAAGTTATATGGTGTTATCTTGGTGTTATCTTTGAGTTATTTGGTATTATCTTGGTGTTATGTTGCTGTTATTTGGTGCTATTTTGATGTTATTTGGTGTTATATTGGTGTTATTTGGTGTTATCTTGGTGCTATTTAGTGATTTTGGTGTTGTTTTGGCATTATCTTGATGTTATTTGGTGCTATCTTGATGTTATTTGGTGTTATTTGGTGTTATCTTGGTGCTATTTAGTGATTTTGGTGTTGTTTTGGCGTTATCTTAGTGTTATTTGGTGCTATTTTGGTGTTATTTGGTGTTATCTACGTGTTATTTAGTGATATTTTGGGGTTATTTAGTGATATTTTGCTGTTATGTTCGTGTTATCTTGGTGTTATCATGGTGTTATGTTGGTGTTATTGGGTGTTATTTGTTAGTTATTTGGTGTTGAGGGAGAGGTACTCGCTTTTTCTGGACCACCTTCTCCCTCATGCTTAGACCCATTATTTTTGAAATGTTAAGACGTTTGTTCTCAAGTTTGGCGATTTTAAGACCTTTTGCCCCATTATTTTGTCAAAATTAAGACCTTTGTGCCATTTAGGTGTCGATTTTTTCCTGGCGAGTGATAGCGAACCTGTGATTTTTTAAGAAACCGGCCTTCGGCTTGGACATTTTCTAACGAAAAATGTACAAATATATCTTTAAAGGGGGTATAAGGTGTGTTTTAAAGGGGGTATAAGGTGTGTTTTAAAGGGGGTATAAGGTGTGTTTTTGTGCTTGATGGAGGTCTAGCGAGGAAACTCAAGATAAAATAATATATGAATAAGTAGCCCAAAAAACAAGCACTAGCCCCTAAACAATGCACATACCATAAAAGGACTGTCAATATTTTGTTGGCGAGCGGCAGCGAGCCAGCATATATATATTTTGCAATCTATATTTGTTCATTTTTCGATAGAAAATGTCTCCGGTGAAGCCGGATTTCTCCATTCAATGGTGGCTAGCTAACGTTCGCCAGTAAGAAATCAACACCTGGATGGGGATAAACATCTTAAAACAGTTGGCTGAATGGAGCCGAATGGATACAAGCCAGGGAAAGAGAGAAAAGGAGAGAAAGATAAAAAACACCGGTGACCTCCCTTAACAAAGATAATATCCTAAAAACGCCAATAATCACTAACTATTCAACAACGATACCCAGTAATTCATAGCAGCTATAATGTATTGACAGTTACTAACCAAATAATAAAACAAAATTAATTATATCCACTCACTATATAACGATGGCATTCAATAATTTGGTGTTAACGAACCAAATACCAAACACAGACAAATAACCACCAACTATACAGCGATAGTATTCAGTAATTCATAGCATCTATAGCAATGTATAAAGGGAAGTTTGCAATTTACCCCCTAGACCTCCATCTAGCTTAAATAGAAATCTCCCCGGAGACCCCACATCAAGATAAATTTGTACATTTTTTGGTAGATTAATGTCCCGGCCGAAGGCCGGTTTCTCCTACATTGCAGGCTAGCTATTACTCACCTGCTGAAAATCGACACCTAAATATCACAAAAGATCTTAAAAACGGCAAAGAAATTGAGCGAAAGGGCTTTAAATCGACAAACTAATGATGCGACGTCTTAAATTTTGAAAATGTATGGGGCTAAACATGAGGGAAGCAATCAACTACCTCCTTAACGAACGTAATACACAAAGAAGACTAATAACCAGTTTCCAAAACATCTAAATTTCCTATAACGTACTTTGATTTTGACTATGTCACTCTTTCAACCTTTGGGTGAGACACTTTGCCTTTTGTCTCATTCATACACATATAAAACAGAAAAGAACATATCACTTACTATTCGGCGACGGCTTCCCAGTTCTCCCTGAGGTATCGCCAGGCCAAGTCTCTTCCCAGGTCGTTCTTGGCCACTGCTCGGAACACCGTCCCAGCGTCCTGCTTCCTGATTCCACTGCCATCGGTGAATGCCATCTCTAGGTACCTGCAAAAGTTGCATTGGTTATTTCAACATTTGTATTTTGTTCTTTCCACTTAAGCATTAGGCTATTCATAGTGCAGTTGGTCAGTATATGATTCGATTGATACCCAGTATTCAATAAATGGATATTAACCTTTAAACGGCGAAGCTATGTTATTTGAAAGTGCTCGCCAGGCGAACGTATTGAGGCTCATTCCGGGCGAAAATCGCCATTAACCAATAAATATCGTTATTACTTATTCATATGCGTCTATTTTACGTTAAATAGGACGATATTAACCTGTAACAGCAATAAAACAAGTGGGAATAGTATTTGGGGGTTGAAAAAGACAAAATGCTGCCGACCGGTTCATTCACGAGAGGAGAGCTGGCGCGGCGCACACTCTCCCCCTCTCACTTATCAATCAACACTGACGTCTTGCAAGTGAAGTCTATCTCTTGATACGATCTGTATATGCCTCCCCTTCGACCTTGAAACCAGGTAGGGGATATTGGCGCGGAGAATAAACCGATAAACAATGGAATAAGAGGAAAAATAGGTGATAATTGAAGGGGGGGGGGGGGGCAGTTTGGACACATGTGGAGGAGTGATAGAAGGTATGGAGAGGAATTATCTCACTTAATCACATATTTCTTTGTTTTGGGTGTCATTAGGGTACTTTAAAAGGCTTTTATTAGGCCTTGGATCTTAGGATTCCCGTCGCCTTCGCCCAGTAAAACTCTTAACTCCTTGCGACATATATGACGCGATCGCGTCATATGAATAAGTCCACCAAAAACTCATATGACGCGATCGCGTCATATGGACTTATCTCTATACCTCTCTAATAAGTTTATGACGCGATTTTGCGTCATATGAGCTCAGTAAGTCCGATAAGTTACCATACGATAAAACCGTTGGTGGCAACCTCAGCCTCCTGCGATAATTCTAACGGCCGCAGTGTTGTTGTGAGTGTAGTGCGAGGCAGTGGCAATGATCCTGGGGCTCCCGCCTCCTCGGACTTACTGGAACATAATATGTCTGAGGGAATTAAGAATCTCGGTGCCGTTCCCGGATTAATCGTGGTCATGTGCTGAAACTTTAACTGTCTTCATAGTTAATTATTTGATTGTTTAGTTTCTGTACATGGTAGTCCGGGGTGTTTGGTGTTGTGATTAAAAATAATTGATTAAGATTATGCTCCATTCATTATAGGTAGGCCAGAAAGCGTAACCCCTAATCTCTGTAACTTCAACAACAACATCCCCAGGTACCTGTATAATATATATTTGTTATTTCACTGTAGTCAATTAATTTAAGGTAGGCCAGACATCGTTACCCCTAACATCTGTAACTCAAAAACATCTCCAGGGATCTGCACAAGTTATATTTGTTACTTCACTATCCCCTTTTGTACCGGAGACGTAATTTTCATTCTATTCTTGCTGTATTTACACGAATGTATACAGTTTAAGAAGACTCTGTTAAAGTAGAAGGGGTTAAGACACCAGGATTTAACATAATATTTCAGAAGAGGACGGGTTAGGCAATTGTAAATTGTGAGGATTACATATTTGGATTAATGCTCGAATGACCTGCCTATAAAGCCAATTATCTTGATTGCCTTCATAACAACTTCTGAACATTGTTGACTTGGTTTTAGGTTACTCTATTTTGTTATTCTCAAATCTGTTTCTCTGTCTACACTCTTGAGCTGAGTGCCATTCATTGGATAGTTTGCTTTCTCATTTCGGGTCCCGATATGGAATACTTTCCATTTATCCATATTGAAACTCATTTGCCAAATTTGAGCCCAACCTGACAGCGTTTTTTTTTTTTTTTTTTTTTTTTTTTTCTATGTGGGTGATGTAGACAAAGGGCAGAACTGCCTGTAGCGAGTGCCTCCTCTAGAGTTGAAAGAGTGGCAGGGCCAACATCAAGGGATGTTCGAGCCAAAATGCCTGGACATGTTATTTTGCATATCTTCTACATGTTCGTTTGAGAGTACAGTATTTGCAATTTTGGTATCGGTTGCAAACTTTGCGATTGTACAGGTAAGGCCTTCATCTATGTCATTTATATAAACTTGGAAGAGAATTGGCCCTAGAACCGATCCCTGGGGTACCCCACTAGTTATATTGGTCTATTTCGATGCTTTAGCATTTATGACTACCCTTTGCTTTATTTCACTGAGCCAATTTTCCATACATTCAACACTCCCCCCTGTATTCCATGTGCTTTTAATGTTATCAATAAACGTTTGTGGGGTGATTTGTCACCTTTTACCTTTTGAAAATCAAGGTATATAATATATACAGCTTTACTCCCGTCATATAGGTTGAGGATATCGTGGAAGTAGTCCATGAGGTTCGTCAAGCAGGAACGTTTGTTATGGGAGCCATGCTAAGTATCTTTGAGTATGTTATTTTCTTCTAGGTGATTTACGAATCTGTCTCTTATGAGTGTTTCTAGGATTTTACAGACAACTGAGGTTAAGCTAATTGGACGATAGTTAATAGGTAAAGATTTGCTACCTTTTTTTAATATCGGTGCTACGTTAGCGAGCTTCCACTCATCAGGCATAGTCCCGGACTGCAAGGATTTATTTAAAAGCAATGTCAGTGGTTTAGAGAGCTCACATTTAGCTTCTTATATAACTCTAGGTGATAATTGTGTCGGGTCCAGGTGATTTTTTTTTTTTTTTTTTACTTAAGTTTCTCCAAACATTTCAGTTCTTCTCTCTCTGTAATGTTGATATTGCTTAGAGCATCAACATTGTCTATCTGAACTGGCGATGCTGTAGGGATATCACTAAGGTCTTCTGTTGTAAAAACTGATGCAAAAAAGGTATTGAGGACATCACTCATCTGTTCTTCGTCTTTGGTGTAATCCCCGTTCTTATCTACTAACGGTCCAATAGTTGAAGTGACTACTTTCTTCTTTCTGATATAACTATAGAATTCTTTCGAGTTTCTTTTTACTTTCCTTAATTAACTTTTTAGCTTTTTGTAGTAGATCCATGTAGTGAGTGGATTCGAATCCTGGTCAAGTTACCTTTCTCCCAACCTGTCCAACATTATCAGTAGATACTTGATAGCGGTCCCAGACTCTGTTCCACCACCCAAGAACTCACCTTGATAGTATCCAGACCTCCTTGGAACACCCAAGGGCTCTCATGAGTTGGTCCCTCTCCGTGGCGAGGTTGGAGTCTTGATACCTGTCCCACACTCTGTCCCACACCTCCTCCCCTCCAGCGGAAACACCCTCGCAGTACACCGTCGATCGCAGGTTGGGCGAGATGGAACTGAAAAGGAGACATAGCACAACCCTTTAAAAACCCTCTGAAGATTTACCCGTACAGTACCGGTGACATAGTTTTTATTTGATTTCAGCTACATTTACACAATTTTATGAAGCTTACGAGGAATATGTGGTAGCTAAATGGTTTACTTGAAATATTCCGTAGCCTTTTAATTTGTAGAATTTCTTCCTGAGCTGAAAAAATCGAAGAATAATTGCCAGAATACAATGACGTAAAGAATGTGTCTCATCAAAGAAAATACAAAACTAATGTGAATAATAATAACTATTCAGCGATGGCATCCAGTTTTTCATAGCATCTATAGGAATGTCTTAACAAAGACAATTTAAAACAAATTGATGCATAATCATAACTGTTCGATGAGGGTATTCAGTTTCTCATAGCCTCTATAGCAATATGTTAAGGGGGCCCACCTCGCTCTTTTTTATCTTTCTCTCCCTCTCGCTTTGGCTTGTATCCATTCGGCCCCATTCAGCCTACTGTTTTAAGACTTTTACCCCCATCCAGGTGTCAATATTCTCCTGGCGAGCGGTAGCGAGCCAGCATATATATATATTTGTTTTGACAGCAAGCTAAATTTGTACATTTTTCGATAGAAAAATGTCTCCGGCGAAGCCGGATTTCTTCATACAATGCTGGCTCGTTCTCGCTCGCCAAGAAGAAAAAACACCTGGATGGGGATAAACATCTTAAGAACAGTTGGCTGAATAGGGCCGAATGGATACAAGCCAAGGAAAGAGAGAAAGGGAGAGAAAGAACAAAAAACAAGTGACCCCCCTTAATAAAGAGAATACAAAAAGAAGAATGATCACTAATTATTCAACGATGGTATTCAGTAATCAATAGCAATGTACAAAGGAAATCAAGCAACAACATATCTAGTGACCTCTCTATGTTGTTTGTCCTCCAAAACACTGAGGATTAAGTGTCCAAACAGTGGTTTAGAGTGGGTAAGGGGAAATTGGAAAGGGAACTACTTCCCTGGAAATAATTAATGTCCGTGGCAGGATTAGGAAGTTAGTAGAGGACAGATGGGTGTTAACCATTAGACGATTAAGACGTATGTTAACGAAATATTTTGGATATCACTGACGAATTTATACAGCTTAGGAAGGACCTGTGGGAATTATGAGGGTAAATACTAATGAAATCAACCATCTGACTTCCATATACCCTTCCTAATGTGAATATAATCGTCTAATAATAGCCAGAAAACAGAAAAGAAATGCATCATAGGATCTTCTAATGGGACAAGCTCACTGCCTATTATTATTAATGGAGTGACCTGTTTTTTTTCCACTGCTTTTCTCGCTTTCTCTGGCTTGTAGCCATTCGGCTCTATTCAGCCTACTTTTATAAATTTATAAATTTTGGGGAGGCTGAACCTTCGCTGAGCCCAGATATAAAAATTTCTAATTTTTGTGTTCTTGTTCTATAATGCTTCTTTCAACATAGGAGCGTACCATAGGAAGGAACAAAAAAAATATCGCATCCATAACCCCCCGGGCCAGGGGTTCGACCTCGACCCCCGAAAAACTAAAAAAACATCCTTTCAGCCACCCAAAAAAAAAAAATTGTGTCTGTAGTCTAAAGGGCTGCTGTAAGCAATAGAAATAATCATATGAGGGCATAAACACCCATATGACATCCCTAGGGCCCCCTTGGGGGGGCCCAAAAATTATGGATTTTGGTAAAAAATTGTGTAAAATAATTCTACAATGTTTTCCCCTGATGAAAATTTTGTTTAGTTGGGCATTAATCTCGATATTCTATGTTGCGCTCTATGATAGAAAACGTTTTCCAAGGAGGACTAACTATCCTATCTCTCCAAAATTGTACTTTCTTGTGTGAAATTTTTTGATTTTAGCTTGCCAGAGATTCTATTTTTGGCACTTACGAGATCATCTACTTTTGTGTTTATTGCTCAAATTAATTCCCCTTCTACACACTACATATAGAACTATATAGCAACTGGAAAATGCAGAAATAATGGCATTATCTCATATTTTTCAAGATTCGAAATGGTTTAGGTTGAAATGTTGGCTAAAAAAAACATATATGTATATTATATATTTTTTTCAGTCCCTTCTATTATGCAATATGGTACAACTTGTGCATTTTCTTGTAGGGGATGCAGGTAGAATACGCCATGCAAATATTGCGGGAAATTTGAACAATTTTGAGTGAAAAGATGATTTTACAAATATTTCAATGAAATTCTGTTCGTGCGCGCGCGCACATAGAGCTTATTTTTTCAGCGAGTCTTAGTATTTCCATTGGTAATAAGATGGTATACTTGAAGAAAAACACTACCTCTTATACAGGCTGACTTGGGGGTCAAGACTGCAGCCTCCCCTTATTAAGAATTCTTAAGATGTTCATCCCCATCCAGGTGTCGATTTCTTCCTGGCGAGCGATAGCAAGCCAGCATTGTATGGAGAAATCCGGCTTTGCCGGAGAAATTTTTCTATTGAAAAATGTACAAATTTAGCCTGCTGTCAAAAAACATTTAATAAAATATGCTGGCTCGCTGCCTCTCGCCAAGAAAAAATAGAAACTTGGATGGGGGTAAACGTCTTAAAACAGTATGCTGAATAGGGATGAATGGATACAACCCAGAAAGAGAGAGAAAAAATAAATAAACGAGGTGGGCACCCTTAACACTCAAGCTGCGGCGCCCGACATATGTCGCGCAAGAGAACAATGGACTATTGTCCGGTGCTCGACAACAGTCGGGCGGGATTTTGAGCACATTATCGGCTCTCAGGGAGAGTCCACGCATTGGAAGGACGATAGGCGGGCGCTGACCATCCGGCCCGACCACAGAGCCGGGACTGACAGCCCCACTGCAACATTCCACAACCACTGTCTTGCAAGACCAGGAAAAAAACAAGGAAATTACCTTATTTAAGGATTTTTCACCTCCGGTTACGCAATTTCTACATGATAACCCGTGGTCGTAGAAGGATGTTTCAGGTGTCATTGGAAAGCTCTATTATCGCCTTTTCACGGATACATAATTGTATTATGCTCTGGCTCTTGTTTATGCATGAAAAAAGAGCATGGAATGAAGCTCGTTTAGGGTAGTAGGTAGTAGAAGTTACAAACATTACCGTCGGTAAGGGGTTAAGGGGAGATCTCCACTTAAGGGATTTTTTTCTTGACCCCTTTCTCCCTCATGTTTAGCCCCATTGCTTTTGATATTATAAAACGTTTGCCCCATTAGTTTAGCGATTTTAAGAACTTTCACCCCATATTAAGACCTTTCGTGGCATTCAGGTGTCAATTTTATCCTGGCGAGCGATAGCGAGCCTGTAATTTAAGAGGAACCGGCCTTTGGCCGGGAAATTTTTCTACCGAAAAATGTACAAATATATCTTGAAAGGGACTCAAGGGGGTGTAATTATAAGCTTGATGGAGGTCTAGGTAACAAACTAAATACCTCCCCTTAAGGGTAGGCCAAAGGATGTTTGGTGACATTTATGCATTTTTTGGCATTCTTGTTTTATTTTATATTTTATGTCCTTTGATCAAGGACAAACTATAATCACCATAATTAGTGTGAACAACTTTTAATTGGCCCCCCCTGAGCCCCCTCGCCCCCACCAAGGATATTCATTTTTTTTTTTTCACCATTCAATTTTTTTTCTTCAGATGATAGTACATGTTGTTGCAATACTTTGTATGAAATTTGAGACAAATCTCACTATAGAATCACCGCCCCCCCCCCCCCCCCTCCCCCCCCTACTATTACCCTACACACCCTGCCCCCTTCCTGGTGGCACGGGTCCTTGGAGTGGCTTCGGTTGCACCGGAAATTTCCACACCTCTCACACCACACACACACATCACACAGTTTTTCCTACACCGAGAAACGACTCTCCGGCTGTCATTTCTCGAAGACTTCTTCTAGCCGGAGACATTGAGAGCAACCCAGGACCCACGTACACATACATATGTCCAACTTTCTCAAAAACCCATCACTTCGAGTCGCCACACTAAGGGTTCAGTTCTCTGCAATTCATGCAGGAACTGGACCCACTTCACCTGTACAACACTTGCCTCCAAGAAACACTACACGAACACCTGGACCTGTTTCTCATGCCCCTCCCTCTCCCAGTCAAATCCCTCGCCTAAAACCCGTCCACCTCTCCTCCCCAACCCACCTAGCCTTCCCATATCATCCATTCCCCCCCTAAAACCTGTCCACCTCTCCTCCCTAACCCACCTAACCTTCCCATACCATCCACATCCTCAACTCAACACACCACACCCCATCCAAATCCATTCCAACCCCCATCTCCTGCTCCCCAATCCCCACCCCCACCTCACTCATCCCAACCCCTCCCTCACCCCCACCCCATCCTCGTGCAGCAGCACCCAACATACATCGTGCACATAACATTAACATTCTCCAATTGAACATAGATGGCATTAACACAAAGAAACACGAATATCACACTTCATCAAACAACACAACATACACATTGCCATCTTACAAGAAACAAAACTCTGCACAACACAAAAAACACCCACATTTCATAATTTCACCACCATCAGACAAGACCGGGCTGTCGGCGGGGGCGGTGGACTCATCACCCTGGTACACAAAGAAATATCATACATAGTAACCAGTGTACAAACCAAATCCCTCCTCCCCCCAAATGAGAACACAACAGAAATACAATCAATTAAAATACACACTGGCAACAAATCCAATATAACCATCATCAACACATACATCCCTCCCCAAACATCCCCTACAGTACCAAATGAATACAGACCACACTTACAACACATCACAAACACCCCACACATCATCCTGGGTGATGACTTCAACGCCAAGACGTCGGCCTGGTTTGTCGACAACCCCGACACAGACAGAGGGCTGGTACTACAAAACCAAACAGATAACCTAATCATCCTTAATGACATCCATCAACATACCCATATTCCTCACCAAGCCCTCTATAACCCATCATCTCCAGACATCACCTTTTGCTCCCCAGAACTCGCCCCCACAACATCCTGGAGGGTGGTCAGAACCTTAGGCTCTGACCACCTCCCGATCATTATCACCACCAAAACCAGACTCACCCCAGCTAGCCACAAACACACATACACCAATTATAAAAGAGCTAACTGGGAAGCATTCACAAATGAGACAGAACAACACTTCACAACTCTAAACAGTACACCCATCACTAACATCAACAATGCTGTACACATACTCAATAAAACTATCCAAAACGCTGACAAGAAACACATTCCAAGAGGTAACAGAAAAAGACAACCCCAACTTCACGCCAGAAATTCAAAACCTCATCAGACAACGTGACACACTGAAACACTCCCCAGCACCCCACACACAAAACATCATACAACAAATTCAAGCACTCAACACCCAAACTAACAACAAAATACAAGAACAACAAAAACTAAATTGGAATCACTTCCTACAAACACTTGATCACAAAACAAACCCTAAAAAACTCTACATACACTAAACAGCATCACACTTTCCAACAGCAACACAACACAATCACATGCTGCAATCACAACAACAGACTCTACTCCTTCATGTAAACAACAGGCAAACACTCCCATCAATCACTTCTCACATGTCAGCCACCTAAAACCTCACAAAGACGACCGACGTGTCATCCGACGTAAGAGACAATTCCCCACAGACCCTGACTATACACCCTTCACCAATCACCAGACAAAGCATATCATCAACAATCTCAAGCACTCACCCGCCTGTGGCCTAGACAACATAAGCAACATACACCTCAGACACCTGGGACCACAAGGCATACAAGCACTCACTAACATATCAAACTACAGCCTTTCACACAACACAATACCAGGCATTTGGAAGCATGGTATCACCATCACATTCCCCAAACCCAACAAAGACCCCACGCTACCCTCCTCGCACCGCCCCATCACACTCTTTTGCTCCCCCTCCAAAGTCATGGAACGCCTAGTATTACAACTAATTACACCCGACCTACCCCTAGCTCCAACACAACATGGCTTTAGGCCACTGCACTCCACAAACACTCTTCTCACAGACCTTACACAAAGAGCTTTTGACGGCATCAACTCGTCTAGACCACCACACAGATCACTATTAGCCACACTCGACATTAGTAAAGCCTTCAATGCCATCCCCCGCCACAACCTAACAAACAAAATCTACAACACAAACATGCACAACAACACAAAAAGGTGGCTGGCCAACTTCCTAGCAGGCAGATGTGCACACGTATCTTTTGCCGGTCAGTCATCTAAAATCAGAAAGTTTCCAAACGGAGTCCCATAAGGATCCGTCCTATCGCCCGCACTCTTCAATCTGTACATGTACGATATAACTACACCCAATACGCCCCAAATAAACTTAGCCTCCTATGCAGATGACATAACACTCACATGCACACACCATGACCCAAAAAGAGCAACAGATCTCCTTCAACCCTATCTCAACACACTACATGGCTGGTGCACTACAAACAGACTTAATCTAGCCCCAGCCAAATCCACCGCAACCCTGCTCACAAGCTGGACAGGAGAACACGAATACATCCCTCAACACATACACACACACCCAAAATCCTAGGAGTAACATATGATACTCATATGACATTCAAACAGCACACCACAAACATTAAAAAGAAACTGACACCCAGACTTAACGCCCTCAGGTCACTTGCTCACACAAAATTTGGACACAACAAAGAAACTACCACCACAGTATATAAACAATACATAAGATCAGTGATGGAATACGCAAGCCCAGCCTGGGCTTCTAACCTAGCTGAAACACATCATAAGACCTTACAGACTATTCAAAACAAAGCCCTGAAGATCATTACAGACTGCACAGTTACTTCACCCACAGATCACCTACATCAAGAAACCAAAATCCTCAAAGTCAAAGACCATCTGGACATGAGAGGCACTCAATTCCTGGCAGCAGCCTCCACGAACCAAGACCACTCACTAAACTACATGGCAACACACCCACAGACACCAAGAAATATCAAAACAACACCCAGCATCACACACAATTATTGTCCTCTCTCCCTCCCTGCCCACCCCGAACCAACTTCCAGAAGCACATCCATACTCATATCTCTCGCCAATCCATCCACTCACTCACAGACAACACGCAGCTGCATGCACGACCTCCCGAAATCCATCCTTCCGAATCCTCCCTCCCTCGCGAGGACAGAGTCCACCTGGCCAGGCTGAGATGCGGACACCATCCAGCTCTCCTGAGCTATCAGAAGAGACTGGATGACTCCGTTGTCGACGCCTGCCCGGGATGTAACACAGCACCCCATACCATTAAACACATCATAGAAGACTGCATTTTACACAACCACTTACGCCAACAACACAATCTACACTCAATGAGAGCTCTGTGGGAAAGCCCGATCGTGGCCATGGCCTTCCTCAGGGACTCGGGGCTGTTCGGCCAGGCAGCTTAGGGAACAACAACAACCCTGCACACCCTATTTTATTTTTTCAATTTACTAGAGCTAACCATGTCAAATAGTTTTCTATTATAAGACTGCAATAAAAGAAAATTAAAAAAAAACCCAGATGGGTCACTATTGTAGAGTGATTATGGTTGAAATATAATAAATACTGAATTACATAGATCAACGATTATAGACTCCATATAGTTTTTTTAGGTGTAATGATTATCTGATCGTCCTATAATGATGCATAATTGCGGGATATATATATACTGTATATATAATGTCAAAACATCAAAGAGTATATCCCCAATTTCGCCATAAAATAATTTAGGGAAATAGTTTTGTGTGAAGAATTGAGAAATTAAATTTTAAAACGATTTCTAAAATGTGTTTAGGACATTTATCTATATAAATCCCATAAACTAGGTTCGATGTATTGGAGATAGATGCTGTAGGAATGCTCCATAAAAGTGTTATAGAGGTTACAAAATATTTGTATTTTTGGCGAATTTTTGAAAGTAATAGGCTAAACATTTTGAAAAAAATATACATAGCTAAGTTACCAAACTCGGTGAATATGTTTAAAATGCATATAAAACTACATTATAAACAAACAATAAAACCAAACAAAAATTGGGCCAAACACCTGGAAATCGGACCCCCATCATTTGGCCTACCCTTAAATGTGCAATATCGAAAATGTATCACCATTAGTCCAATCCTGCCAACTAAGCTATATATTCATTACTCCAGACAGTTTAATGTGTGAATGCAGAGGGATGCGAACAACATAATGTAAGTTAGTCCTAAACAGGCTGCTTGTATAGTAGTATTCTCTCACCTTACTTATTCAATGTATATATGGATGAATTAAGTGATAAATTGAATAAAGAGCAGATTGGAGGTTATGGTGGGAATAAAATCATCAACCATCTCATGTATGCTGATGATCTGGTCATTATTGCACCGTCTTCTGCGGGTCTGAGCAAACTTCTTGATATATGTGAATCTTTTGGTAGTAAACATTGTGTTAAATTCAACCCACTGAAAAGTGCTGTTCTTATATTTAGATCAAAATTACTGTATAAAAGTAAACTGCCAAATTTCTCACTCAATAATCAAATTATTCAAGAAGTAAACAAAATAAAATACCTGAGACACATTATCTCAAACGATTGCTCAGATGATGCAGATATCGGCCGTCAGCGCAGACAGCTATATTTACGTGGTAACACCATCTTGAGAAAATTCCACATGTGTAATTGGGAAACTAAAGTCACTTTGTTCCGGACATATTGTTCCTCTATGTACACGGCCCATTTGTGGTGGAAGTATAAGAGAGCCACCATAAATGGTCTGTGTACATCCTATCATAATATACTCAAGATGTTCATTGGTCTCTCTAAATATGAAAGCACTAGTATGGTGTGCACACTGTTGGATGTGCAGTGCTGTCGGGCTGTCATCAGGAGACTGGTGTACAGCTTTTCGCAGCGACTGCAATCCTCCAGTAACACGCTGATTGTAGCTCTTTGGTCTAGTGATCATATCTATGAATCCCGTATTATATCTCACTGGCAGAAGCTGCTGCACACATAGTATGTACTGTAATGTAATATATAGGTCTAATTGAACTATGAGCAATGATCTGTGCAATAGGTGTTAACCAACATTGAGCAATAGCCTTAGTTAGCCTATCTGTGTTATATTGTGACAAAATGTGATATGTGCTCTATTCTGTAAATAGGCCTACTGTATTTTTTATTTTATTGTGTCTTTATTAATATATCTTTGTGTATAATTATTATCTGTGCTCTGACGAGAAGTGTATGTGATATGGACCATTAGGTCGTACTGTATTTATACTGTATCTATCTTATGTGTCTGGAATAAAGAATTATTATTATTATTATTATTATTATTATAATAGTCTATTCGCTGTAAGTAGGCGAGAAATCATTACCTCTAACCTCTGTAGCTCAACAAAGGCTAGAGTAATCAAGCTAATATTTCTACCATTTGCTCTAGCCCTTTTTGAGTTGCAGAGGATATAGGTCATGATTTCTCGCCTACTTACACCGAATAGACTATAGTACCCATTCATGAATGCATATAATATATATATAATTACTATTTGCCATTTGTTATTACCCCTCCATGCGAAATGGATGATGAAAAACCTTTCATACAATGTCTATTTCTTTGAACTTGACATACATTATTAAGTCTTCCTAATTACACTATTTCCCTAATATTATACTTTGAATGCAAAGCAATGGCATCACTTAAAGCATACTTTTAACACATTAGATTATTCTTAAGGCTAACTAATGCCCTATTAAATTCTTAATATATCTGTTCCAGTCTCTTACCTTTTGTCATTAAGCCATTGATCGAAGGCCATCGATGCTTGATCTAGACAGTCAGGGTGGCCCATCTTACAGGCCCAGGACACCGCCAGCACCCGTGTGTACTGCTCCAGGTGGGGGTCAGACAAGCTGTCAGGGAACCCTACCTGCTCGTACAGAGGTAGCAGCTGATCCAGTAAGTATTTCTAAGGAGGGGGGATAGCGAGCGAAAACAGAAAATAATAGTAAGCATTGTATTAGGATTTGTTATTGTTGTTATTGTTATTGTACACTCGGATGCCATAGTTCTAGACCACCTACTACCCTGTACAGAGGAAGCAGCAGGTCCAGCAGGTATTTCTGAGAAGGAGAGCATAGCGAGCTTATACATAAATAATAATATGCATGGATATTAATCGTAGTCAAGTACTTAACCTTTAACTATCCTCGTGGTGTAATGGTTATAGCTATAGTGATTAAAATATTTATGTGGTAACCCAGGTTCGAACTCCGGGAGGATTACAGGCTTTCACTAATTCCAATGGGAAGTGTTTGGTGTTGGGGGTGAAAATAATTAATTAGATTATATAATCGATTGTAATATGCACATCACTCGTTATTTTACACTCGGATGCCATAGTCTCTAGCGCACCTACAGTACTAGCTCGTACAGAGATAGCAGCAGGTCCAGCAGGTAGTTCTGAGAAGGAGGGAGAGCGAGCATATGATAGAAACATAAAAATATGCAATGTATATGTAGTTATTAGGGGTTCGAGCCCTAGCGGGGAGCCCCTCTTGTAATTGTTAAATTTTCTTATTCTTCTAAATTATTTTTGTATGCCGGTTTTTACGCAATAACTTCGGAACCACTTGTCGGATTGGAACAAAACTGTAACACAATGTTTGTTTTTGTATTGGGCAACTCTTGATATGGTAAACATCCACAATGGCAGTCAAACAGGTCCGTGGCAGCCGATTTCCTGAACATTATCAAACTTAAATACGGTCTCTTCCACTCATAGGAATTGATTGGGCTTTGGTATATGGACTTCACTAATAATGCTCCACAAATGTTACCCACTTTGTACGTGGGTTATTTTTTTGGCAATCTTGAAAAAAAAAAAATGAATTACACTTAAAAATCCATATCTTGAAAACTAGGCAGATGATTAACCCTTAAAAAGCGGCTCACCACATAAGTCGAGTTAAATAAAGCTGGACTATGTGGCGGCGCTCGACATAACTCGAGTGGCAATTTCAGCACGTAATGTTGCTGAGAGAGAGAGACAAGTGGTGGCAGGAGAGTAGCGAGTGTATGACTGCTCCAGACCACCGCGGCGAACCTACTGACACGAATCTCACCTCCCTCCTACCTCTCTCACTCGCTATATACGGAATTGTATCGGGAAAGTGGCTAATTACATGCTTTTTGCACTCGCGTTGCACGGTTATTGCAAGAAAATTAGCCATCATAAAAGGATCGTTATGGTGTCATTCGAAAGCTCTGTTTATGCCCTTTCAGGGATAGATACTTGTTTTACGTTCTGGGTCTTATTTAGGCATGAAAATGATCACGTAAACAGCCCTATTTTGGCTAAAAACACCCCGCTGGGCGGTACATATAAATAAACCGCATAGGCCGCTCGTAAAGGGTTAAAGCCATTTTTGGGTAGATGGGTGAGGCTCGCAATTCCAAACGTTTTGATACCAAATGAATAGACATTGGTGGACTAGTTTGGCCGCAGCATTGAAAAGTGTCTATTCTGAAATTAGTTTAAAAACTTACTCTGTACCTACACAACGTTTTCAGTCTCGGCTTCCCCGAATCCCCTAGTTTTGCTAAATAATCCTTGTCCTCATCATTCAGATCCAAGCATTTTTTAAATTTAACTCTCTCAAAAAAAGTTTGAGTCCCTACGAATTCCACCAATTATTTAGCCAACCTACCTATACATGCCTACCCTACCAAATAATAATGATAATTCAGAAATAGATAAATTTAAGTGCGTAGTGTGCAAAGGTCAGCTTGTGTTAAGTGATGATCCTGTGGCTGTGAACTTTGGAAATGAGTCACTGGAGCTGGTGGACCAGTTTTGTTACCTACGAGATAACATCTCTGCCGGTGGTGGGGCCGAGGCTGCCACTGTCGCTAGAATTAGATGTGGCTGGGGGAAGTTCAGAGAACTGCTGCCAATTCTGACCATGAAAAGAATGCCTCTCCCCCTGAAGGGAAAGGTGTATGCCTCATGTGTTAGAGGTGCAATGACGTATACCTCAGAAACATGAGCCGTTAAAGTAGAGGATGTCAACAGAATGGAACGTAATGAGATGAGAATGGGGAGATGGATGTGTGGGGCCAGGATGCAGGATAGAATAACAAATGATGAGTTGAGGAGACGTTTATGTATAAAGAGTATTAGCGAGGTGATGCTTACAAGTAGAATGGGATGGTATGGACATGTGGAGAGAATGGATGAACAAAATTGAGTGAAAAAATACAGTTCTGTAATTGTGGAGGAAGCTGCACCAAGGGGTGGACTGAGGAAGACCTGGGATCAGACTATACATGCCGATCTCAAATTTAAAAACTTGACAAGTGAAGCAGCCCTTAACAGGGTTGCCTGGAACGCCGCTATTAGGACAAGAGACTGAAACTGCACGTATGTATGGAGCACTCAGTCTTAAAATTGTATGTATGTATGTATTCAAATTTATTTTTGGTGAATAGTAATTCCTTACTTTGCCAAATACTTACTTTAATACCAATGATCTGGACCTTCAAAGTTTTGACAACTTCCTGTGTGACTTACCCTACGGTCTGAGCCATGATAGCCTTTCCATATAAAACTGAAAACACAACAAAAGTGAGGCACCGTTGCAAAGGCATAGCTTCACGACCAGCAACTGAACTGAACTGAACTGAACTGTTACCAAGTCAGAGCTAACTTCCACAATGCATTATAACCCTGGACAGACAACAATGCAGCGACAATAAGAACATTGAAATTAACAAAATAACGTTGTATAATTTTTGGAAAATAAGGGAGAAGATTAAAAACACAGCACCATAATAATAATAATAAAATAGACCAAGACCGCAAAATAACACATCAGGGAGTGCCGCTATAAAGGCAATACTTCCGCCATCCAACTGAACTGAACTGATTAGTTATACAAATATCACCACATATAAGATAGGCAAATATTATATGAATGCCCTCAGTATTTGAAATTATGAAAATGAGTAAAATACATTATGATATAATAATAATGGGGTTGTTTTGTATCTGGCAAGTGTCAACATGATTGTAAACACTAGCGAATTTTCGGAACATAATTTCGGAATATTTATCCTATTAATATAGACATCTATCACTATTTAAATTTAATACAAGCATAGACAGTGATATTACATATTATTTGAACATGTTATAGGGCGATCGTTCCTTTAAACCATCGTCCATATCTATTCACGAAAAATATAGCCTAAGCTAGGTACGAATTTAGCAGTTAGATTGTTGATAGTTGATGGATTGATTGGCTTTATTAAGTAAGAGTTATATACATCATAATATGTTCAGAACATTGGCTAATTTGCAAAATGCATCCCAAACCAACACTATCACTCGCACAACGATAAGAATATTAATAATTTAGTAGAGTACAAAATCAGTTAGGCCTAGGCTATATTTGGTAAGTCTTCAGAACTATGCCTTTTCTCAAACCTCCTCCCCCCATCAAACCCCTACAATCCACATTTTAATAATTTTATTAGACTAGCTTGACCTAACCAACCTTACCTAACCTAGTAGGCTAAATGATGACACCCCACTAATCTTTACCTGACAGTTGCTATTCTTTAGACTACCTAAAACAGTTGCTAACCTTTACTTAACTGTTGCTAACCATTATCTAACAGCTACTAACCTTAACCTAACAGCTACTAACCTATATAATATCACAAACAAAAAATATAGGCTAGGCCTATATATAAAACAGCTACAATAATAGGTTGAGGGGGACATTGCCCCCCACTCTCCCCTGTATAACTTATGCTGTAGTCATCACCATATAAATTGCTAGCAGGGGTCAAATAACATAAAAAGTAGCCGTCAAAATAGACAGGAACTTAACCACGAGCGATCGCCCTATGTAAACATGATGACCGTATGCCCGGATACTACATCCTTCCCTTATTCTGTATTAAACTTATCCTAACCTAATTTATTTATTCTGTAATTTAATATTGTTTGCCACTTATATAATTGGCATTATTCAAGCAACTGTTTGCAGCAATTCACACACCACAACCATAACGTTCGCTTCTAATTTGTCCGCTTTTGGGTTAACTCAACCAGGACTTATTGTCATGATCATATTGCCAGCAGGGGGCAAATAACAGCTGGCCTAGGGATAAGAGAATATACCCTACTTCTGAACAAAACAAATTATAGTGATATTGTTCAATTTACACTCAAGCAACTGTTTGCAGTAATTCACACACCACAACCAGCTTCAGGAGCCACACAAGTATCCTGAAGGATCCTGAGCCGCAGGTTGCTGACCTCTGGGCTAGGCCTATGTCACAATGGTTTTGCTTGGTCTAAACTTTCTGGACAATATGTATTTTAGGTCACGTATGGGATATATTTTTTGGTCAATATGTAGGAGTTCTATCTATCTATCTATTGCATGACGCCGTGATCCCCGAAGGTGTGGCCACAAACGAACTGCCCCCATGCACCTCTGTCCCCAGTCAGTCGACGCCCCTCCCCCCAACCAGCACCGCCTTCGTTCATGTACGTCCTCACTCCATCCTTCTACCTCTCATTCGGTCTACCTCTCCCTCTCTGTCACTCCACCTCACTCTCGTACACCCTCTTAGTCATTCTCTCGCTTTCCATACGTTCCATGTATGAGTTGCACCACAGGTATTCTGAATATACCACAGCTAGAGGCAGATCCCTTACACAGCCAATCTCTCTCTTTCGCACTTGTTTGTTTGCACACCGGTACAATTGAGGCAGATCCCTTACACATGCAACTAAGATAAAACTGGGATTCTGCAGAGAGACAAGTGGCCCACACAAGGCAGATCCCATTGAAATCCAACCCAACTTGTCCATATGCCTATCTGATTTTATCTTGAAGCTCTCTATTGTTCTTGATCCCACTATAGCACTCGGTACCAGTAACCTATTTCACATCTACTCGGTTACGAGAGATGCAGATCCCTTACACAGCCAATCTCTTTCTCTCTCTTATTTGCGCACCGGTACACATGAGGCAGATTCCTTACACATGCAACCAAAATGTAAATGGGAGTCTGCAGAGACCAATTGGCCCACACAAGGCAGATCCCTTTCACACCCAACCCATCTCATAAACGTTATCAGTTACTAACACTACTTACTATACGCCACTGTTATCATATATATACCATTAACCAAGATACAATTGTAAGAAATAGGAACAGAAGAAATGGGAGGCTGCACAAAGCCAATTGGCCCACGCAAGACAGAACAAGATTCTTGTGACATTCATTTAAAGCAGTGGTTCCCAAACCCATGGTCGCGACCCAAACAAGGGTCACGAGGATTTATATGAGGGTTGTGGGAGGGTCTGGAGAAAAAAAAGTTAATTATAATGGAAAAACTACTATTAGTGCAAACATTCCATCGTGAAACATGTTAATATATATATACGATTACATTATCAAATGACGTTAGACTTAAGACTCAAGTCTTAAAAATAAATATTCCTGGATTTGAAATCTTAACAATAAAATTTCCAATCACATGAAGAGTTTCGTTAATTAGCTACTCGGTCTGGCTACCGTTAATCAAGTCAAATTCTCGTAAGTCGTATGGTACGGGATGTTGTGTGCCTGGCTTAAGTCTGAACTCTCTGATGCCCAGTGACCCTCACTCACTTAGTTACTCACCACTCGACTCGAACGTTGGACATTCATATTATACAGTGATATTCAAGAAGTTTGTTAATGAATGGTTAGTATTGTATGCATCCTACATGTTTATGTATAATTGTATATACGGTATATACTGCAATTCAAAAAAAATAAAGATATTTTTGTTGCCACGATGTTCAGTAGTGCGTGTTTAGGTATAAAGTGAAGATCGGTACACGTTTGGGAGGTAATTCTAACACAATAACTGTCCTAGGTCTGCCCACCCTTATAATATATTGTCGTATTTAACTAGCCGTTTACACTTTCATCTTTAACCCAGCGAAATTAACTTATTTGTTTTGTACGTATTGCATGTTACTTAAAGTAAAATACCTTTTCTTATTGCAAGAAATAACAGACGTGTTTTTACTATTGGAAGAAATAAGTTTGTTATTATAGCGTATATATTTTACTTACACCGCGACCTAAAACCCAAAATTGCCCATTTATATACAGTATGTGTTTGTTATATTTTTCTTATTACCCGTTTTCACTCCGCAACCTAGAACCCAAAAACCTACTGTAAGGATAATAGTTAATATAATACATTGGTATAAGAACAGCAAGATCAATAATAGGTTTGAGTATGTGAGTAATGATGTTTTTGATGGGGCGAAGCCACAGAATGTACTTTAACAGTAAATATTATACATATAATTTTCATTGTATGTGATTATTACGAATATGTCCTTAAATGTATGTATTATAAGCCTGTGAATGTGGGATAGAGTGAATGAGGGAGTTTCGTTGAATACGTTTCATGGTGAATAATCTAACTGTGCATGTTGTTAAGCTTAATATTGTGGTTGGCATATTATTATGCAAATTTTAGCAACAGTCCAATTTCCATTTTGACTGCCAGATAGACGGTTTGGGTAAGCGAGTGTGAGTGAGGAAGATGTGTTGTGCAATCAACAATACGGGTTATCATGATGTGTGCATTATTGTGAAATCATATAATGTTGAGCACCTCAGTAATTTTCCCCTTGGAATAGGATGTATTCTAAAAGTTCTTTATGTGTTTTAATTACTACTTTAATGGCAAAAATGTCAACGCAAAGTACAGTTACAGTATAGACCAGATCTTTTTAAGTATGGCTTCACTGGGTTTAGAGAACGCTCTGCAAATGTCAGACCTCGATGTTTCCAGTGCCTTCAAGTCCTAGCTATCGGATCTATGAAGGATAACAAATTGAAGTGCCATTTGAGTTCAGTTCATCCAGATTTCACCGGAAAATGAAGTATTGGTAAAACGAAGGCAGATTGATGATCCCAGCTCATCATCTATTTCTCTGGAAAAGGCTTCAGTGGCGTCCTTTGAAGTACCTTGCTCTATTGTGAGATGTAAAAAGACTCAAGTGTCAGCTGGTGAAACCAGCTGCAGTGGCAATGGCGAAAACTCTTTGTGGAACATAATAATATTATGTTAATAAGAAATTGGAATCTGTACCACTTTCAAATAGTAGTATTAAACGTCGAATTGACCTGTTGTCAGAAGACATATTATCTCAACTTATTGTGGCTTTGAAAAAGTAGGAAATTTTTCACTACAGACAGATGAATCAGTTGACATTGCAGGTGACCCCCAACTCATCTTTTTTGTTTGATACCAACGAGAAGACATACACTAGAGGAGTATCTTTATTGCAGTGCCTTGATATCTACCACCACTAGAAAAGAATGTTTTAATATGGTGATTTGTGTTTCTTAAAGAAACATGACCTAGAATGGATGAACTGTTTGGCTGCATGCACAGATGTTGCAGAAACTTAAGTTATAGAGTTTTACATATTGTAATGTATGAATATATATAACTTTCTTGTAAAATAATTAGGAATTTAACACTCAATACAAATATAAAACGTACTAATTCAGTGTTTGAGGGTGTAGGGTCGCAAGGACCATGAATCATTGTATTTGGGTTGTAATAATCAAAACCTTTCTCATGTTGGAACTTATCTTGGCCCAGAACGACGAGAAGTACTAATATAACCAAAATATATAGTTGATATGGAAAGTTTTTTTAAATATATAGTTGATATGGAAAGGTTTTTTAAATATATAGCTGATATGGAAAGTTTTTTTAAATATATAGCTGATATGGAAAGGTTTTTTAAATATATAGCTGATATGGAAAGTTTTTTAAATATATAGCTGATATGGAAAGTTTTTTTAAATATATAGCTGATATGGAAAGGTTTTTTAAATATAGCTGATATGGAAAGTTTTTTAAATATATAGCTGATATGGAAAGGTTTTTTAAATATATAGCTGATATGGAAAGGTTTTTTAAATATATAGCTGATAAGGAAAGTTTTTTTTAAATATACAGTATAGCTGATATGGAAAGGTTTTTTAAATATAGTGAAGTCTATGATCAACTGTCGAATTATTTAACACTCAAACCGAGGCGCCAGACATATGTCGGGCGAAAGATAAGTGGCCTATCCCGTGGTGCCCGACAATAGTCGGGCATGATTTTGAGCACATTATCGGCTCTGAGAGAGAGTCCACGCGTTGAAAGGACGATAGATGGACTCTGACCATTCAGCACCACCGTTGGGCCGCAACTGGTTGGTCCACCGCGGCCCTACATACCTCCGGCCTCGCGAGACTAGGAAAAAACTGGGGAAATTAAGTTTGTTTAGGGTTTTTCACCTCTCGTTGCGCGATTGCTACAGGATAACCCGTGGTCGTACAAGGATGATTCAGGTGTCATTGGAAAGCTCTATTATCGCCCTTTCACGGATACTTTAGGGGAGGTGTGGTGGAGTGGTCTTGCCACTGGCCTGGTAATCCAAAGGTCCCGGGTTCAAATCCCGATGTATCAATGGGAAGATATTATTGGGATGGAATTTGTACTGTACCTGGTATCAGTGCATTACCACAAGCCCACCGAAACGTCAATAAAATACCCTCATTGTTCCCCGATTAAATAGCACTGTATGAATATTCCCATATTCAAAATATGCTATAGGGGTGCAATGCCTGGTGAGTTATCTGCTCAACAGGTGGCGTTGTGTGTATGTAAGTGTGAGAGTCCGAGTGTAGGGGGTGAGACAGTGAAGCACGGGAACGAGGTGGCTTCAGAGATGGGGTAGTTTCGGGCCATGAGTGAGCACCGTGCCTCATGTGAAGGCAAGATGGCAGGTGCTCGTTGTACTCTACGTGCTTCACATGTCTCACTCCCTAGACTGGAACAAGACCTCACGGGCTTCACTGTTCATTGTAAAGCGGTGAATGTTAAGGCTCTCAACCTATGCCCGAGAGGAAGTAAGTTGGAATATAGAAAAAAAATTTTTTTTTTTTTTTTTTTTTTATTACTCTCTGGCTCTTGTTTATGCATGAAAAAGAGCATGGAATGAAGCTCGTTTAGGGTAAATATGCCCACCAGGCAGGTAGTAGAAGATACAAACATCCCCGTCGATAAGGGGTTAAACCCAAGATATATTTGTTTTTCGATTTTAGACAACATGTACAAATACAATTATTATCAATATTTATATTTATATTTTATTATTATAATTTTTATTATTATTATTATTATTAATATTATTATTATTATTATTATTATTATGGGTATGGGTTGATCCGGTCCAGAGTGAGGTTTGGCATCCTCTATCCAAACTTAGCCATTTCTGTCTTGTCGCTTTTCTTGTACTACTTTACCTACATCGCAGGCGGGAGGCTATGAATCCTCCTCCTACTAATCGAGACCGAGTAAGGGGCGAGGGAAAGTGAAGAATTTGAACTTTTAATGTAGGTGTTTCTCGGGCTCTGTCTCCAGTCGGCCACACCCAACTAAGGCACAAATCTTTAATTTCTAAACTACCCTCCTTTGGTTCCCATCCCTTCATCTGTGCCTTTGTCTCTAATTTCCTTTCCGGCCGTTCCATAGCCGCGGTTGTGGACGGCCATTGTTCACTTCCTCACCCTATAAACTCCGGTGCTCCTCAGGGCTCTGTCCTATTCTCTTCCTAATTTTTATAAATGATCTCCTCAACTGTACCTCAATTCCCATCCATTCATACGCAGACGACTCAACCTTACACTACTCCATTAGTTTTCAGAACGCCCCACCCAGCAATCCCTCAATGACAAACGTAATGAAGCCATAGAACTCTTAAATTCTGATCTAAATACTATCTCCAATTGGGGCAGAGAAAACCTTGTTGTTGTTGTTGTTGTTCCCTAAGCTGCCTGGCCGAACAGCCCCGAGAAAACCTTGTTACCTTTAATGCTTCCAAACCCCAATTTCTCCATCTATCTACCCGTCAGGATCTCCCAGCGGACTATCCCTTATTCTTCAACAATACAAAAATCAATCCTTCATCTTCTCTCAATATTCTTAGTGCCTCTTTTTCTTCTGCTCTCAGTTGGAAGGACCATATTACCAGTCTTGCTAAGGCAGCCTCCCAGAAGCTGGGTGTGCTCAACCGCCTTAGGGGGTTCTTTTCCCCTGCACAGCTTCTTGCTCTGTACAGGGGCATAGTGCGTCCTTGTATTGAGTATTGTTCACGTGTGGGGAGGATCCTCTCACACCACTCTCCTAGACAAAGTTGAAAGGAAGGCCTTTCGTATCATTAACTCCCGTCCACTCACTAACTCTCTGCAATCTCTCTCTGTCCGCCGGAATGTTGCATCTCTCTCGCTATTCTATCGCTACTATAATAATCAGTGTTCCTCAGAGCTTTCCCAGTGTATATATACCACCTCCTTTACGTAGGGCACGTGGTACCCGTCTTGCAACTCAATCCCACCCCAACTCTGTGCAACTCTCCAACCCAAGAGTGAAACTTTACTCTCAAACTTTTTTCTACTCAACAGCGGAGCTCTGGAACACTCTCAGAATCAATCTTTCCCTCTTCCTATGACTTAAATTGCTTCAAACTCCGTGTGTACAAGCATTTTGGCTCGAACATCCCTTGATTTTGGCCCTGTCACTCTTTCAACTATGGGGGAGGCACTCGCTATAGGCAGTTCTGCCTTTTGCCTCCCTCAATCACATAGAAAAAAAAAAAAAAAGGGGTATGTGCTTGAGCATAATTATACATACATACATACATACATACATTATTATAAACCCCTTATGTACCGGCAACGTCTTTTAAACTTTATTCTGGCTACTTTTAATGATTTCATTCAGTTTTCTAATAAGGCCTCCATCAATTAAGCGGCTGCAACGTATCTCACTGTCTTAACCTTTATACCTACAACAGATCCTTCTCAATTTTCACAAAATCGCATATATTTATCTAAAATAAAATGTAAAAGACGTCGCCGGTACAGAAGGGGTTAATAATATAACTCGTTTAACCCTGAGTCACCCACCCTGAGAGTTCCGTAGTCAGCGGTCCTCGTCAACATTGTCTCCAGGTATGCCAAACTCCTCATGGCTGAAGCCCAAGGCAGGTACTCCTCCTCAGCCTTCAAGTATGACACACCCGCCAGAGCTGTCTCGTACTCCAGCCGACCTGAATGTACATATGCATCCTATAATTTGCAATGGAATATGTATAGGGTTAATGTATATTTCTATTTAATAAAGCAGTATTTCAAATGATAAAATTAGATTTTAACTTGATTTGTGAAATATACCCGTCTCTCTCTCTCTCTCTACATATATATGTATATGTATATATATATATATATATATATATATATATATATATAAAGAGGGAGAGTGTGATTTATTGGGTCTTTAGTTTAGCTACCTACCTGATCTAGCTAAGTTAAGAGCATCATCAATGATTTGGGCACGATTAACGATATGGATAACTTGGTGATCATCTTGGAGTTGAGTGATGATGAGTTGCCAGTTGTTGGTGTCATAATTAACCCTGTAGTAGCCGGTCTCCTGGATGTTGAAGATCACCCACTGACTCGCACCAGGCAGGTTTTCCATATCTAAGACTGATGTGGAGTCGTTCAACCAAAGTACCGGATTAGTTTGGTCGAAATCTGGGTTTTCTGAAGTGGTGTAAGACAGAGGAACCCACCAGCGATGCTCTTCCAAGTTGGATTTGGTTAAAGCTTGTTTCCCCACTAGTAGAAACCATTCCTGCAAAATCATAACTGTTAGGGGGAGATTTCTGTGTACTGTATGTGTTTCTATGTACTGTATGTGTTTCTATGTACTGTATGTGTTTATTTATGTATTCATCTTTTATTTTTATTTAGTTTTCTCCCAAGACCAACTTTTATTTTCAATATATTTTTGACAGCAGGCTAAATTTGTAAATTTTTCGATAGAAAATTGTCTCCGGCGAAGCCGGTTTTCTTCATACAATGCTGGCTCGCTATCGCTCGCCAGGAAGAAATCGACACCTGGATGGGGATAAACGTCTTAAAAAATTAGGCTTAATGGGGCCTATTGAGTATTGTTCACATGTGTGGGGAGGTTCCTCTCACCGCTCTCCTAGACAAAGTTGAAAGGAAGGCCTTTCGTATCATTAACTCCCGTCCACTCACCAACTCTCTGCAATCTCTCTCTCTCTGCCGCAATGTTGCATCTCTCTCACTATTCTATCGCTACTATAATAATCAGTGTTCCTCAGAGCTATCCCAGTGCATACCACCTCCTTTACGTAGGGCATGTGGTACCCGTCTTGCAACTCAATCCCAGCCCTACTCTGTGCTACTCTCCAACCCAAGAGTGAAACGTTACTCTCAAACTTTCTTCTACTCAACAGCTGAGATCTGGAACTCTCTCCCAGAATCAGTCTTTCTCTCTTCCTATGACTTAAATTGCTTCAAACTCCGTGTGTCCAGGCATTTTGGCTCGAACGTCCCTTGATTTTGGCCCTGTCACTCTTTCAACTATGGGGGAGGCACTCGCTATAGGCAGTTATGCCTTTTGCCTCCCTCAATCCCATAGAAAAAAAAATAAAAAAATTGGATACAAGCCGGAGGAAGAGAGAAAAGGAGAGAGCAAAACAAGCAGGTGACCCCCCTTAACCTCCTGACTCATGCCGATCCTAATCAAATACTGTAATACTAGCCAGAAAGAGAAGTGTTCAAATGCATCAAGGGGCTAATGATGGCGGTGTCACGCGAGCGATTTTTCCGTCAATTGTTACGGGCAATTGTAGCCTGGCAGCTTCAAAATATAAATTCCATAAAAATTCAACCATCTAACATAATCTACCATCGATCTAGTTTTCGATTACAATGTGAAAAGAGTCTCAAAATAATACGAAAACAAACTTGCTTATCTAAAGTTGCCGGAAAAAGCGTTTATAGGGTAGTGTCACACAAATGAATTTTCTGGCAATTTTTGATGAGCAAGTTTTTATCTCGTGCTATTTTGAGGGTCTTTCGCATTGGCATCGGAAACTAGATCGGAGGTAGATTATGTTAGGTAGTTTGATTCTTGCGGACCTATAATTTTGAAGCTGCCAAGCTAAAATTGCTCGTAACACTTGACGAAAAAATTCCTCGTGTGACACCGCCTTTTCGCCAACTTAAGCTGGCGTCACACAAGCCCTTTTCCGAGCAATTTTTTACGGGCAATTATGGTCTGGAAGCTTAAAAAACTTGCTCTTGGAAAATTGACGGAAAAAGCGCTCGTGTGACAGCGGCTTTACCTGGTTACCCCTGGTCGTGAATCTGTCAGTAGATCTAGGGGAGGCTGAACCTCTGCTTAGCCCAGACATCAAAATTTCATTTTTTTTTGTTCTTGTTCTATAATGTAATGCTTCTTTCAACATAGGAGAATAGCATAGGAGGGAACAAAAACACATATCGTATCCATAACCCCCCCCGGGCCGGGGGTTCGCCCCCGACCCCCGAAATTTGTATTATTTTTCTTTCAGCCACCAATTTTTTTTGTTTTGGGTCTTTTGTCTAAAGGGCTTCTGTAAGCAATAGAAATTATCATATGAGGGCATAAACACCCATATGACATCCCTAGCACCCCCCTGGGGGGGCCCCAATATCATGGATTTTGGTAAAATATGGTGTGAAATCATTCTGCCAAGCTTCCCACTGACAAAAAAATTGTTTAGTTGGTCATAAAACTCGATCTTCTATGAGCATGCCATGATAGAAAAAGTTTTCTAAGGAGGACTAACTATTCTATCTCTCCAAAATTGTATTTAGGTATGTGAAAATCTAAGATTTTAGCTGGCCAGCGATCCTATTTTGGCACTTACGAGATACTCTACTTTTTTGTGTATTGCTCAAATTCATTCCCCTTCTACACAATACATATAGGACTATATAGCAACTGTAAAATGATGAGATAATGGCATTATCTCACATATTTTTCAAGATTCAACATTGTTCAGATTGAAATGTTGGCTAAAAAAACATATAGATATATTATATATTTTTTTCAGCCCCTTCTATTATTCAATATGGTAAAACTAGATCATTTTCTTGTAGGGGATGCTTGTAGGATACGCCATGCAAAAATTACGGGAAATTTGAACAATTTTGAGTGAGATGATGATTTTACAAATATTGCAATGAAATTCTGCGCTCGCGCATGCGCATAAAGAGCTGTTTTTTTTCAGCGAGTCTTAGTATTTCCATTGGTAATAAGATGGTATAATGCCAGAAACACAATCTCTTATACAGGCTGACTTTGGGGACAAAGGTTCAGCCTCCGGTGATGACAGGGTAGCCCATCTTGAGTGTACAGGTGAGTAAAGTCGATCTAATTTAAGGGGGCCCACCTCGTTTTTTTTTTTTTTTTTCCCTCTCTCTCTCTCTCTCTGTGTGAGATGTATTCATTCGGCAACATTCAGCCTACTGTTTTAAGACATTTATCCCCCATCCAGCTGTTGATTTTTTCCTGGCGAGCGGGAGTGAGCCAGCATATTTTGTATAATGTATTTTTGTCCGTAGGCTAAATTTGTACATCTTTCGATGAAAAATGGCTCCGGCGAAGCCGATTTTCTTCATACAATACTGGCTTGCTATCGCTCGCCAGGAAGAAATAGACAGCTGGATGGGGATAAATGTCTTAAAACAGTAGGCTGAATGGGGCCGAATGAATACAAGCCAGAGAACGAGAGAAAAGGAGAGAAAACAAGCAGGTGACCTCCCCCCCCCCTTAACGGTGTACAGGTAGGTAAAGTCGATCTCATTTAAACTCTTGACTCATGCCGATCCCTCCTTTACCTAATCAAATATTGTAATAATAGCCAGACAGAAGTGTTCAAATGCATTAGGAGGATAATATGTTCCCCTTTGCCACCTACCCTGTGCAACTTTCCAACCCAAGAGTGAAACGTTATTCTCAGACTTTCTTCTATTCAACTACTGAGCTCTGGAACTCTCTCCCTGAATCAGTCTTTCTCTCTTCCTTTGACTTAAATTGCTTCAAACTCCGTGTGTCCAGGCATTTTGGCTCGAACGTCCCTTGATTTTGGCCCTGTCACTCTTTCAACTATGGGGGAGGCACTCGCTATAGGCAGTTATGCCTTTTGCCTCCCTCAATCCCATAGAAAAAAAAATAAAAAAATTGGATACAAGCCGGAGGAAGAGAGAAAAGGAGAGAGCAAAACAAGCAGGTGACCCCCCTTAACCTCCTGACTCATGCCGATCCTAATCAAATACTGTAATACTAGCCAGAAAGAGAAGTGTTCAAATGCATCAAGGGGCTAATGATGGCGGTGTCACGCGAGCGATTTTTCCGTCAATTGTTACGGGCAATTGTAGCCTGGCAGCTTCAAAATATAAATTCCATAAAAATTCAACCATCTAACATAATCTACCATCGATCTAGTTTTCGATTACAATGTGAAAAGAGTCTCAAAATAATACGAAAACAAACTTGCTTATCTAAAGTTGCCGGAAAAAGCGTTTATAGGGTAGTGTCACACAAATGAATTTTCTGGCAATTTTTGATGAGCAAGTTTTTATCTCGTGCTATTTTGAGGGTCTTTCGCATTGGCATCGGAAACTAGATCGGAGGTAGATTATGTTAGGTAGTTTGATTCTTGCGGACCTATAATTTTGAAGCTGCCAAGCTAAAATTGCTCGTAACACTTGACGAAAAAATTCCTCGTGTGACACCGCCTTTTCGCCAACTTAAGCTGGCGTCACACAAGCCCTTTTCCGAGCAATTTTTTACGGGCAATTATGGTCTGGAAGCTTAAAAAACTTGCTCTTGGAAAATTGACGGAAAAAGCGCTCGTGTGACAGCGGCTTTACCTGGTTACCCCTGGTCGTGAATCTGTCAGTAGATCTAGGGGAGGCTGAACCTCTGCTTAGCCCAGACATCAAAATTTCATTTTTTTTTGTTCTTGTTCTATAATGTAATGCTTCTTTCAACATAGGAGAATAGCATAGGAGGGAACAAAAACACATATCGTATCCATAACCCCCCCCGGGCCGGGGGTTCGCCCCCGACCCCCGAAATTTGTATTATTTTTCTTTCAGCCACCAATTTTTTTTGTTTTGGGTCTTTTGTCTAAAGGGCTTCTGTAAGCAATAGAAATTATCATATGAGGGCATAAACACCCATATGACATCCCTAGCACCCCCCTGGGGGGGCCCCAATATCATGGATTTTGGTAAAATATGGTGTGAAATCATTCTGCCAAGCTTCCCACTGACAAAAAAATTGTTTAGTTGGTCATAAAACTCGATCTTCTATGAGCATGCCATGATAGAAAAAGTTTTCTAAGGAGGACTAACTATTCTATCTCTCCAAAATTGTATTTAGGTATGTGAAAATCTAAGATTTTAGCTGGCCAGCGATCCTATTTTGGCACTTACGAGATACTCTACTTTTTTGTGTATTGCTCAAATTCATTCCCCTTCTACACAATACATATAGGACTATATAGCAACTGTAAAATGATGAGATAATGGCATTATCTCACATATTTTTCAAGATTCAACATTGTTCAGATTGAAATGTTGGCTAAAAAAACATATAGATATATTATATATTTTTTTCAGCCCCTTCTATTATTCAATATGGTAAAACTAGATCATTTTCTTGTAGGGGATGCTTGTAGGATACGCCATGCAAAAATTACGGGAAATTTGAACAATTTTGAGTGAGATGATGATTTTACAAATATTGCAATGAAATTCTGCGCTCGCGCATGCGCATAAAGAGCTGTTTTTTTTCAGCGAGTCTTAGTATTTCCATTGGTAATAAGATGGTATAATGCCAGAAACACAATCTCTTATACAGGCTGACTTTGGGGACAAAGGTTCAGCCTCCGGTGATGACAGGGTAGCCCATCTTGAGTGTACAGGTGAGTAAAGTCGATCTAATTTAAGGGGGCCCACCTCGTTTTTTTTTTTTTTTTCCCTCTCTCTCTCTCTCTGTGTGAGATGTATTCATTCGGCAACATTCAGCCTACTGTTTTAAGACATTTATCCCCCATCCAGCTGTTGATTTTTTCCTGGCGAGCGGGAGTGAGCCAGCATATTTTGTATAATGTATTTTTGTCCGTAGGCTAAATTTGTACATCTTTCGATGAAAAATGGCTCCGGCGAAGCCGATTTTCTTCATACAATACTGGCTTGCTATCGCTCGCCAGGAAGAAATAGACAGCTGGATGGGGATAAATGTCTTAAAACAGTAGGCTGAATGGGGCCGAATGAATACAAGCCAGAGAACGAGAGAAAAGGAGAGAAAACAAGCAGGTGACCTCCCCCCCCCCCTTAACGGTGTACAGGTAGGTAAAGTCGATCTCATTTAAACTCTTGACTCATGCCGATCCCTCCTTTACCTAATCAAATATTGTAATAATAGCCAGACAGAAGTGTTCAAATGCATTAGGAGGATAATATGTTCCCCTTTGCCACCTACCCTGTGCAACTTTCCAACCCAAGAGTGAAACGTTATTCTCAGACTTTCTTCTATTCAACTACTGAGCTCTGGAACTCTCTCCCTGAATCAGTCTTTCTCTCTTCCTTTGACTTAAATTGCTTCAAACTCCGTGTGTCCAGGCATTTTGGCTTGAACGTCCCTTGATTTTCGCCCTGTCACTCTTTCAACTCTGGGGGAGGCACTCGATACAGGCAGTTCTGCCATTTGTCTCCCTCACTCACAAAGAAAAAAATAAAAATAAAAAGAAAAACTTACTTGGTTAACCAAGGCCGTGGTTCTGCCTTTTGCCTCCCTCACTCACATAGGAAAAACACAAAAACCAAACAAAAAACACTTACCTGGTTAACCATTGCCGTGGACCCGTCAGTGGATCTGTTAACGATGATAACAGGGTAGCCCATCTGAAGTGTCCAGGTATCCATGATGTCCTTGACCGTGACGTCCTTGCTTAGGGTCCTTTGGTCGTGAGCCGCCAAGGTCAGGTACTCCCAAAGGTCATCCTGGGTTGCGGACTCGTAGGCGCTGGGATGTGGTTTGAATAATTAATCCTCTCATTCTCACTAAAACTTATGAAGAGTGACCTGCTTTTTTTCTCATTTTCTCTCTTTCTCTGGGTTGTATCCATTCGGCACCATTCAGCCTACTGTTTTAAGACGTTTATCTTCATCCAGGTGTTGATTTAAAAAAAATGCTTTTGAAAGGAGGCTAAATTTGTACATGTTTCGATAGAACAATGTCTCCAGCAAAGCCGGATTTCTTCATGTATTGCTGGCTCGCTATCGCTCGCCGGGAAGAAATCGACACCTGGATGGGAATAGAAGTCGTAAAAAAGTAGGCTGAATGATGCCGAATGGATACAACCCAGAGCAAGAGAGAAAAAAGCAGTTCAGTCCTCTCGAATCATATGCTGATGACTCTTTCTTACACTATTTGAGTCTTTGAAAGAAATGAGTCTTTGGAGCTGGTGAACAAGTTTTGTTACCTAGGAGATACCATCTCTGCCGGTGGTGGGGCCGAGGCTGCCACTGTTGCTAGAATTAGGTGTGGCTGGGGGAAGTTCAGAGAATTGACGCCAATCCTGACCATGAAAAGAATGCCTCTCCCCCTGAAGGGAAAGGTGTATGCCTCATGTGTTAGAAGTGCAATGACGTATGCCTCAGAAACATGGGCCGTTAAAGTAGAGGATGTCAACAGAATGGAGCGTAATGAGATGAGAATGGTGAGATGGATGTGTGGGGCCAGGCTACAGGATAGAATAACAAATGTTGAGCTGAGGAGACGTTTAGGTATAAAGAGTATTAGCGAGGTGATGCGTACAAGTAGACTGGGATGGTATGGACATGTGGAGAGAATGGATGAACAAAATTGGGTGACAAAATGCAGGTCTGTGATTGTGGAGGGAGCTGCACCAAGGGGTGGACCGAGGAAGACCTGGGATCGGACTATACGCGCCGATCTCAAATCCAAGAACTTGACAAGTGAAGCAGCCCTTAACAGGGTTGCCTGGAACGCCGCCATTAGGACAAGAGACTGAAACTGCACTTATGTGTGGAACACTCAGTCTTAAAATGTTATGTATGTATGTATGTATGTATTCAACTAGTTTTTTTTCAAAACCCCCAGCAAGCAACCACTCAAAAAATCACTTGATGCCATATAGCACTTAACTTCTGACCTATCAACCATTTCCATTTGGAACAGAGACAATCTTGTTGCTTTCAATGCTTCCAAAATCCAATTTTTACATGTATCTACCTGTGAAGAACTAACACAGGACTATCCCTTATACTTCAACAATAGACTAATTAACCCTTAATATCTCAGTATTCTAGGAGTCTCTTTTTCTCCTGATCTTACTTCGAATGACCACATTACTACACTGGCCCTGTAAAGGGGCACAGTGCGTCTATGTATTGAGTATTGTTTGCATGTGTGGGGAGGATCCTCTCACACAGAACTTCGACAAAGTACAGAAGAAAGCTTGTTGTCTCATTAACTCACGTCCACCCATTGACTCTTTGTAATCTCTCTCTCTTCACTGCAGTGTTGCATCTCTCTCGCTATTCTACCGTTATTACGATAATCAATGATCCTCAGAGATCTCTCAGTGTATACTACCTCCTCTACGTAGAGTAAGTAGCACCCATCTTGTAATACAATCCCATCCCTACTGTGTGCAACTCTCTATTCCTAGAGTGAAATTATATTCCCAAACCTTATTATATTTAACAACCGAGATCTCTCGCTCTCTCGCGCTCTCTCGCTCGATCTCTCTCCCTCTCTCTCTCTCTCTCTCTCTCAATTCATCTTCCCCTCATCCTATGATATAAATTACATCAAACTCCGTGTGGCCAGGCATTTTGGCATTCCTTGATTTTGGGCCTGTGTCACCCTTTCAAATCTGGGGGAGGCACTCGTCAGACGCAGTTCTGCCTATATATATATACAGTATATATATATATATATATATATAATCAAACTCCCTTGCATTGGGAAAATTATGTTTTTAAAAGGGCAGCTGCGCAGAGAGTTTATGATGGTGCTGAGAGGGATTATAACTCCCATCTTCAGGATGTTCTGGCAGGAGCTACACAGCCTCATAAATGGTGGTCCGCTTTGAAATCCTCTTTATTTGGAATAGATTCCTCCATGCATCCTCTTTGTGTTTCTGATGGCTCCATCTCTTTTGATCCATTATCGAAGGCCAATATTCTATATAATATTTGTATTAATAAGCAGAGTAATCAGGAATTGTCTTTGCCATTGACATGTTTCCCTAGACCCAACCTCAATTCAATGGCCTTCAAATCAGCTGAACTGAAAAGGTTCTGGATCTTGATACCTATGGTGGCACAGACCCGGATGGGTTTTTCCCTCTTTTTTAAAAAGGTTGCAGTGGTCTTGGCACCTAAATTGGCCGTGGTATTTAGGTTGCTTTTGAAATCAGGTAGTTTTCCTTTTTGCTGGCGTAAGGCTATTATCACTCCTATTCCTAAGGGAAATACTGCCTAATCATCTCCTAATGACTATCGCCCTATCTCCATTAGAACTATCCTATCCAAGCTCTATGAGAGGCTTTTGTCCAGACGCCTTTCCTCTTATTGTAATAGTCATAATTTGATACCAAACTCACAGTTTGGTTTTCGTAAGGGACTGGGTACATGTGATGCGCTTCTGACACTCACCCATGACTTGCAATCTTCATGGACCAGGGACATGAGTCTCGTGTCGTGGCTATTGACTTTAGTTCTGCTTTTGATTTAGTCAACCATAAAGCACTTCTGTAGAAGTTACAGCTCATCGGTATTGGTGGCAATTTTTTAAGGATCTTTGAAGATTTATTGACGAAAAGATCTCAGTCTGTGGTCATTGATGGGTGTCATTCCCCTTCTGTTACTGTGGTTTCTGGTGTTCCACAAGGCAGTGTCCTTGGGCCTTTGCTTTTTATTATTTTTACTGCTCACCTAGCTGTGTTCCGAGCTTGAAAATAAACTAATCTCCTATGCTAATGATACAACTTTATATGCGTCAATTCCATCACCAATAGATCGACACGTAATTGCTACTGTTCTGAATAGGGATTTAGCCAAAATTACATCATGGTGTAAACTTTGGGGCATGAAACTTAATGCTAGTAAAACACACTCCATTATCATCAGCAGATCTCGTACCTTGGATCCTCCCCATCCTTATCTACAAGTTTCTGGCGAGCAATTTGAGAATGTGGATACTCTGCGTTTGTTAGGAGTTACTCTTGATCCCAAACTTACTTTTGAAAAGCATATTCGTTCTTTCTCCTCTTCCATTTCCCCAAAAAATTGGTCTGCTTCGCAAGGTTTATAAAACATTTGCTTGTGACGCCACAGTTATCAAGTCTTTTTATGCTTTTATTTTGCCACATTTCGAGTACTGCTCACCTGTCTGGTTGTCAGCAGCTGACTGCCATCTCAAGATGCTTGACAGGTCGCTAAATTCCATCAGTTTTATTCTACCTCATTTGTCTCTTGATCTGTGTCATCGACGTAAAGTTGGTGCCCTTAGTCTTTTATTTAAAGTTTTTAACAACCCTCAGCGTCCCTTACATGGGGTTCTGCCTGGGCCCTATGTCCGGGCTCGTGCAACTAGATTCACAAGCAATCTTAATGATCTTGCCATGAGCTGTGTTAATTTTTCTACTACACAGTTTTCACGGTGTTTTGTGCCGGCCATGGTAGACTTGTGGAATGAGTTGCCAAATGAGCTAGTCAATTCAGCTCATATCTCCATTTTTAAGTCTAGAATTAATGCTTTTTTGCAGCATTAATTCTAATTTTTAAACTTATTTTATTCTATTTTATTGTATTATATTTATACTTGATATCCTCCACTGCATAATATGTTATCTGTGTTTAATATGTGTATATGTTTCTATTTTTTCCTAAGTTGCCGTAGTCTCTCTCCAGTGCCTCCGGGTGTTTTGTGTGGATTCATCTTGATGGTGTTTCTGTACCCTGGTTGGAGACTTCGGCATCTCATATAATAATAATAATAATAATAATAATATATATATATATATATATATACTGTATATACAGTATATCAGAAAACAAACATAAGCTGGTTCTTGTGGTAAAAAATAGCAGCGGCTCGCTTGGTGTAGTGACTAGCGTCTCGGACTTCCACCCAGAAGGCCCGGGTTCGCGCCCACGCTCGGCGCATTAAAGATTTTTCACAAGCACTGAGTCGTTACCATCCCTCATGAGCAAAGGGATGGGATAGTAGTACAGGACCCCAATGGAAATACGCCTAATCGGCCTTATTGAGCTATCCTTAGCTAGCTTAGCATGCGCTAGCTTTAAGAACTATTATTATTATTATTATTATTATTATTATATATGAAGCCCTTAACGAGCAAATTTGGAGCACTGCTCATGGAGGTGTACTGATGGTTAAGCATGCTTGTATTTTTTCTTAAATTTTGCTGCAATAATATCTCCATATGTGGAGGCTACAATGGAGTGTAATTTGTTCTCCAAGTATCCTAGTACTTTGCAGCCATTGCAACACAAGACATATATTTAGTTCATTGTATTACAACTCATATTATCATTAACTTTAAAAGCATAATTATTCATGGCTTTATTGCCACATTTTGTTACTTTAAAGTCAGATGAGAAAAGTTTAAGTTAAATGCATTTCTCCTCTTAATGGAGGATCTTCAGTAACGGAAAATAGGAATAGCTGTCGTATAAGTTTCGGGGGACTGTGGTCTTCACCCAATGACTACCAACCAGCTACTGACTCAGATAGTTTAAGTATTTATTAGTGTAAGGTTGGTTTATTCAAAGATTCAAATGTGTTATTATTTTGATACTTCAAATGATTAAATTAATTTGTTGTATTGTATTATTAGTGTTAAGAGTTCTGTTTTAACAGTGTACCACTTCACAAGAATGCAAAAGAAATATCAGAAAACAAACATAAGCTGGTTCTTGTGGTAAAAAATAGCATAAATGAAGCCCTTAACGAGCAAATTTGGAACACTGTTAATGGAGGTAGTCATAGGGTGAAGACCACAGTCCCCCGAAACTTATACACCAGTTATTCCTATTTTCCGTAACTGAAGATCATACATTAGGAGGAGAAAAGTATTTAACTTAAACTTTTCTCATCTGACTTTAAAGTAACAAAATGTGGCAATAAAGCCATGAATAATTATGCTTTTAAAGTTAATGATAATATGAGTTGTAATACAATGAACTAAATATATGTCTTGTGTTGCAATGGCTGCAAAGTACTAGGATACTTGGAGAACAAATTACACTCCATTGTAGCCTCTACATATGGAGACATTATTGCAGCAAAATTTAAGAAAAAATACAAGCATGCTTAACCATCAGTACACCTCCATTAGCAGTGCTCCAAATTTGCTCGTTAAAGGCTTAAAGCGTCGGCTATCATCCTGATGGTCGATGGTTCGATCCCCACTGAGAGACTTGAAACATTTAGTGGCTCACGTGTATTTGTGATATATTCTCAATATATATATATATATATATATATATATATATATATATATATATATATATTCCAGAGAGATTGGAGTCAAATAATTGAAAATAGATCAATACGATGATACATGATAATTAGTGTAAGGGAGGGTGGTGAACTCACAAAGCGGTGAGATATTCCGTAAGGCCAGACTTGAAGGTGGCCTCAGTCAGGAAGTAGTACATCATCCGAATTATGGACGCACCTGGGAGAGAGAAAGAAGGATTACAATTAAACCGGAGAGGAAGAGATGTTCGAAGCCTGTAAATTGCTGGAGGCCCTTCTTAAACTGACTAAAATCGTCTATATAGAGCTAGAATAAAATCTTAAAAACGTCTTTGGTACAGAAGGGGTTGACAAAGAAGAGAATGAAGAGCAGGAGGATGAAACATAGGAATAGACAAATAACGAGTAATGGCAGGAGTAATTAATCTATATAGCTATCTACATACTCAGGCTCAATTCACATTTTTTTTTTTTTTTTTTTTTTTTTTTTTTAAGACTCAAGACAGAGCAAGAACAGGGACAACACAACAGAAAACAATGAACACACATAGACCTGGCAGGGGTAATAGACAGAAGAAACTCAATCCTAGGTAGAGCAGAAGCATGAGAAGAATCCTGTTCCTCGTTGTGATATATTATGTGCGAGAGTAAAATAGTATGAATGATTATTTATGTGAGTGTGGCTTCTTTTAAGGGAGCCCACCACGCTGTATTTCTCTTTCTCTCCTTCTCTCTTTGGTTTGTATCCATTCAACCCCATTCAACCTACTGTTTTAAGACGTTTACCCCCATCCAGGTGTCAATAATTTTCTGGCGAGCGGTAGCGAGCCTGCATATATATATCTTTGTTTTGAGAGCAAGCTACAATTTTAAATTTTTCGATAGAAAAATTTCTCCGGCAAAGCCGGATTTCTCCATACAATGCAAGTTTGCTATCGCTCGCCAGGAAGAAATCGACACCTGGATGGGTTTAAACGTCTTAAAACAGTTGGCTGAATCGGGCCGAATGGATACAAGCCAGGGAAAGAGAAAAAAGGAGAAAAAGAGAAGAAAAAAAACGGTGACCCCCCTTAAATATCAGTTGCCTAATCAGATGAGTTATAACCACTACCTTAGAAACTACATGCGTAATTCAATCATGAACATTACTAGATGTGTGTGAGTTTGTATTTTGTGTTTGTGTGTTCACTGTTTTCTGTTGTGTTGCCCCTATGCTGGCTCTGTCTTGAGTCGGCCCCCCTCCCAAAAACAGAAAAGAAAAAGAAAAATTAAAACAAAAGAGAAACAACAAATAGGACAAGTGGGGATTGGGCCTGACTACATAGATAGATAGAGATATAGACATTACATTTCAATGTATTAGATATC
>CM064490.1:21855487-22087218 GCA_032716605.1 Paralithodes platypus
AGAGGATAATGAACTTATGTGGGCAACTGTACATGGATAAACATTGACACACTGGCCACACAGACCTTACGATCCAGACCTTAAGTAGGATCTCAGAACTTAATTCTAGTAAAGATATCCAACCTGACAGTAAGGAAGGAGAGAGAGAGAGAGAGAGAGAGAGAGAGAGAGAGAGAGAGAGAGAGAGAGAGAGAGAGAGAGAGAGAGAGAGAAGAGAGAGAAGAGAGAGAGAGAGAGAGAGAGAGAGAGAGAGAGAAGAGAGAGAGAGAGAGAGAAGAGAGAGAGCGAGAGAGAGAGAGAGGAGAGAGAGAGAGAGAGAGAGGAGAGAGAGAGGAGAAGATAGAGATAGAGAGAGAGAGAGGTAGAGAGAGAGAGAGAGAGCGAGAGAAGAGGAGAGAAGAGAGAGAGAGAGAGAGAGAGAGAGAGAGAGAGAGAGAGAGAGAGAGAGAGAGAGAGAGAGAGAGAGAGAGAGGGCAGGGGGGATGGGAGAATATACAATATACATACTGTAAATGAAAATACTTAAGAACATAATAACATAGGATAAATGGAATTATACAGAAAGCCTATTGGCCGATACGAGACAGACCCCCTTTTTTTTTTCTATGTGAATGAGGGAGGCAAAAGGCATAACTGCCTGCAACGAGTGGCTCCCCCAGATTTCAAAGAGTGACAGGGGCGAAATCAAGGGACGGTCGAGCTAAAATGCCTGGACACACAGAGTTTGAAGAAATTTAAGTCATAGGAAGAGGGAAAGACTGATTCTGGGAGAGAGTTCCAGAGCTCAGCAGTTGAATAGAAGAAAGTCTGAGAATAACGTTTCACTCTTGGGTTGGAGAGTTGCACAGAGTAGGGGTGGGATTGTGTTGCAAGGCGTGTACTACGTACCCTACGTAAAGGAGGTGGTATACACTGGGAAAGCTCCGAGGAACACTGATTATTGTAGTAGGGATAGAATAGTGAGAGCGATGCAACATTGCGGCGAAGAGAGAGAGATTGGAGAGAGTTGGTGAGTGGACGGGAGTTAATGATACGAAAGGCTTTTCTTTCTACTTTATCTAGGAGTGCGGTGTGAGAAGATCCTCCCCACATGTGAACAATACTCAATACAAGGACACACTGTGCCCCTGTACAGAGCAAGAAGCTGTGCAGGGGTAAAGAACCCCTTGAGGCGGTTGAGCACACCCAGCTTCTGGGAGGCTGCCTTAGTGAGACTACATCCCTATTAGTTCTTTCCCTACACGAACATAAATCCCCACTACAACCTACTACTGCATATCCCCAACACTTTATCTATATTATAGCTACCAGAACGTCTCGCATTACAACCTATAATACTATACACTTAATCAATTTTATATCCACTTAAGGGGAGGTATTTAGTTTGTTCCCTAGACCTCCATCAAAAGGCACTTAAATTTATTTTTTACCCGGGAGTCCCTTTCAAGAGATAAATTTGTACATTTTCGGTAGAAAAAATTTCCCGGCCGAAGTGCGTTCCTCTTATTAAGGCTCGCGATCACAAACGCGCTAAAGGAAAAAAAAAACCCGAATTGCACGAAAGGTCTTAATATGGGGTGAAAGTTCTTAAAATCGCTAAACTAATGGGGCAAATGTTTGATAATATCAAAAGCAATGGGGCTAAACATGAGGGAGAAAGGGGTCAAGAAAAAAAATCCCTCAAGTGGAGATCTCCCCTTAAGGGAGCTCAGATGGTATTGTGCAGCATAATTTACTGGTTCGGCTCAATGGTTTAAGGAGGGGGTTTACTTTGCTCTCTAAACCTTTATCAAACTTAAAAAAACACCCAGAAGAACCCCCTTCGAAATAAATCTGTACATTTTTCGGTAGAAAAATTTCCCAACCGAAGGCCGATTCCTCTTCAAATACCGGCTCGCTATCGCTTGGCACGAAAAAAACGACACCTAAATGGCACGAAAGGTCTTAATATTGGCAAAGAATTGATGGAAAAGGTCTGAAAATCACCAAACTAACGGAACGAACGTCTTAAAACCTCAAAACTTATATGCTAAACATGAGGGAGAAGGAGATCCAGAAAAACCAACTGCCTCCCCTTAACCCTCTCCGACATATGACGCAATTTTGAGCCTATTAGGGATACTTTAAAGCCTTTATTACCATCAGGGTTTTTTACAAACCTTTATTTTAGTTACTTCAACCTCTGCAGTTGTCTTTGAGTTAGATGTGGGCAGAAAACTAATTTTGGAGAGGTAATTATAAGAGTGAGAGAACTCTATTTCTTATTGCTAATCTGGCAACCTCTGCGTCATATATGTCTGAAGGGGTTAAGAACATCTACACAATATACAGCTTACAGCTACCTCAGAACATCTCATGCTATAGCCTCTATCCTCAACACTTCATCTATATTCTATAAGTCTGTTCGTGGTATGTAGGCGAAAAATCATGACTTCTATCTTCTGTTACTCAAAAAAGGACTAGAGCAGATTGGCTGTATATTTCTACATCTATTCCTTGACTGACTCTTCCCAAATGGTAGAAATATCAGCTCGATTACTTTAGTCATTTTTTATTTACAGAGGTACTTACAGCGAATAGACTATAGCTACCAACACATCTGGCACGACAACCTATATACTCTACATATAATCTATCTTACAGCTAACTAAGAACATCTCCCACTACAACCTATATCCCCACACTTCATCTATACCATAGCTACCTAAGAACATCTCCCACTACAACCTATATCCCCACACTTCTTCTATACCATAGCTACCTAAGAACATCTCACTACAACCTATATCCCCACACTTCATCTATACCATAGCTACCTAAGAACATCTCCCACTACAACCTATATCCCCACACTTCATCTATACCATAGCTACCTAATAACATCCCAAAACATCTCCCACTACAACCTATATCCCCACACTTCATCTATACCATAGCTACCTAAGAACATCTCCCACTACAACCTATATCCCCACACTTCATCTATACCATAGCTACCTAAGAACATCTCCCACTACAACCTATATCCCCACACTTCATCTATACCATAGCTACCTAAGAACATCTCCCACTAAACCTATATCCCCACACTTCATCTATACCATAGCTACCTAAGAACATCTCCCACTACAACCTATATCCCCACACTTCATCTATACCATAGCTACCTAAGAACATCTCCCACTACAACCTATATCCCCACACTTCATCTATACCATAGCTACCTAAGAACATCTCCCACTACAACCTATATCCCCACACTTCATCTATACCATAGCTACCTAAGAACATCTCCCACTACAACCTATATCCCCACACTTCATCTATACCATAGCTACCTAAGAACATCTCCCACTACAACCTATATCCCCACACTTCATCTATACCATAGCTACCTAAGAACATCTCCCACTACAACCTATATCCCCACACTTCATCTATACCATAGCTACCTAAGAACATCTCCCACTACAACCTATATCCCCACACTTCATCTATACCATAGCTACCTAAGAACATCTCCCACTACAACCTATATCCCCACACTTCATCTATACCATAGCTACCTAAGAAAATCTCCCACTACAACCTATATCCCCACACTTCATCTATACCATAGCTACCTAAGAACATCTCCCACTACAACCTATATCCCCACACTTCATCTATACCATAGCTACCTAAGAACATCTCCCACTACAACCTATATCCCCACACTTCATCTATACCATAGCTACCTAACAACATCTCCCACTACAACCTATATCCCCACACTTCATCTATACCATAGCTACCTAAGAACATCTCCCACTACAACCTATATCCCCACACTTCATCTATACCATAGCTACCTAAGAACATCTCCCACTACAACCTATATCCCCACACTTCATCTATACCATAGCTACCTAAGAACATCTCCCACTACAACCTATATCCCCACACTTCATCTATACCATAGCTACCTAAGAACATCTCCCACTACAACCTATATCCCCACACTTCATCTATACCATAGCTACCTAAGAACATCTCCCACTACAACCTATATCCCCACACTTCATCTATACCATAGCTACCTAAGAACATCTCCCACTACAACCTATATCCCCACACTTCATCTATACCATAGCTACCTAAGAACATCTCCCACTACAACCTATATCCCCACACTTCATCTATACCATAGCTACCTAAGAACATCTCCCACTACAACCTATATCCCCACACTTCATCTATACCATAGCTACCTAAGAACATCTCCCACTACAAACCTATATCCCCACACTTCATCTATACCATAGCTACCTAAGAACATCTCCCACTACAACCTATATCCCCACACTTCATCTATACCATAGCTACCTAAGAACATCTCCCACTACAACCTATATAATTATAACATAATTTATCTTACAGTTACCTAAGAACATTTCCCACTACAACCTACATCATTTTAATATTATCTATCTTATAGCTACCTAAAAACATCTCGCGCTATAACCTTTATCACCAACACTTCATCTATATTACAACTACGTATGAACATCTCGCACTAAAATCTATATACTCTACACAATATCAATATCATGGCTACCTTAAAAAAGCCACGGCGGTCGAGCGAAAAGCACGCTCACGTGTGAATCTGCTTGACCTGGGCTCGATCCCAGCCAAGTCGGACATTTAGTGGGTGTGGTAGTACGTCCTACCATGTACATCATGTTCGCACCCAGTCGGGGGACACCTCGCCCACGTATACAGGCTAATAACACACACAACAAAGCCATTCCAAGAGCTTCCTCTATCTACAACACCTGCTAGCTAACTTCCCAGCCATATGGACCTAGTGTACTGTCTGATGACGTAATGGGATTCCAATTTTAAATTTCATTCAATGATTGGCATCTCCTCACCCATATAGAACTCTTTGAAACAAATAAAACGCCTTAGTATTGCAATAGCACATCTAAGCTATAAGGACAAAAATGCAGGTAAAAAAGAAAACAAAATTCCTAGGGGTAACAGTAAAATAAAGTGATGTACTTCAATAATTAGCCTCACCCTTCAAGTAAGAAATCCCATCAAATATCTGGTAGGTATTCAAATAATAGTTTGAACTCATCTTGACCCGAGCAGAGAATCAATTGCTATGGGGATTACGGCTACCATGGGAGTATGTACAAACGCGAACTTCTAAACAACTTCAGAATTATTCCTACCCTAGTAGAGCAGTGAATTTAAGTTCAAGTACAACAGTAATAATAAAATAAAGTGGTGTACTCATATATTCAGCCTCCTCACCCTTCAAGTAAGAAATCCTGTCAAAGATCTGGTCAATCTCGTCAGGATGGCCGACGGTGATACTGATGGGGTGGGAAGACTCAAGACCGTCCACCCCAAACACGTCCTGCACAGTCTCGTACACCGCCTTCTCCATCATCCTCATCTCGGGCTCGACCTTGGATTGAAGGTAGATTATGTTAGGTGGCTGAATTCTGGCAACACTTAACCAATTGAATATCCAATACCCATTTATTTTTGGTTTTCAGGCTATTAATTGACGATTTATTCAGATTAGGAAGGGTATATGGAAGTAAGAGGGTAAACTGCGATAGTCTTTACCCATATAATTCCCAAAGATCGTCGTTATTCTGTATAAAATAGTCTAGTGATTGCCAGAATAATCTGTCAAATTGCATCACAGTCTTCAAAGGGTTAAATTTTGAGGCGGCTAGACTACAATTGCTCGAAATAAATTATGGAAAAGACGCTCGTGTGACACCGGCCTTAGTATTATTTGAAACAGGATTTTCTGTGGCAATAAAACATAAACCATTAACAAAATTTTCATTGTTAAGCCAGTGTCACACGAGAGCGTTTTCCAAAAAAAATCTTTGCTAATTGTGGTCTGTCGACGTTAACAATAATACTAAGCCAACCAATTAATTTGAGACTCAATGATCTAGTAAATATGAATGCCATGTCTTTATTATGTATGCCATGTTTTGCTTTGATCATATGTTCACAAAAAGTAACATAATACTTTCTGATGACAAAAGACACTGAGGCCTTTCGAATTCATGGCGAAATTAGATTTTGGAAGCCTTGAGAGTCACATTTTCTCTGCCCTAATCGGAATATAGATATGCTATGGCCTCATTATGTGAGTATCGGAGTAGGCCTAAGTGCTTGCTGGGTCATTGCGGGAAACTAGTTAAATAGTGTAAGGTAGAGGTAGGACTAGAGGTACAGTTAAGACAATCTTTAACCCATTAGCCACGGGAGACGTTCAAGAACGGTATGGCAATTTAAAGCAAGTTACAGGCCCGTAAAGCCTCTTAAATCCTGTGGAAATGAGTACTAGTTAGCGGGAGTGCGTCAGGCTACCATCCACTCTCCAGCAAGGCTGCTGGGGCACTGAGACCTTTGCCTCATATCTCGCGAGACAATGCAGCACTGCCAAAGACAAATGTAGTGTGACATTGCGCTCATAATTAGTGAATATTTGCCGATGTCTATTGTAGCGCAGCGGATTATTCCCAGGTGCTACCAGGCTCGTTCTGGTGTCATGATGAAGCTATTGCCTTCTAGTTTTTGGCCGAATATAGTGACTTAATTCAGACACTTGCTTAATCATTCAGGAGTGTCTGAATGAGCCCTAGTATAGCGGAAATATCCCCGCACCGTAAATGTTAGAAAGACAACTGGACAGGAGAAAACCCTGAGGATCACCGGAATTGATAGGTAGAGGAAGTGAGTGATGGCCGTCCACAACCGCAGCCATTAGAATGCCAAACACTAAATTAAAGATAAAGTGCACAGGTGGAGGGATAGAAAAAAAGGAAGGTAGTCTAGAAATTAGAGATTTGTGCCACACTCTACGGATGGCTTTCGCTATGTCTAGCACAAAAGTATAGGTCTCGCCAAAGTCCCGAAAGGAGGATGAGTTAGTATGATTAAAAAGAAGATCACCAATTACAGCAGCCCTTTAGGAAACCATATTGGCATTCTCAAAGTAGATAAAAGGAAGACAAATGCTTAATAAATTTTCAATTTATTATAATATGCAAAACTTAAACATACAGTATGTAAGAAATGAGAGCATTTGGATGATAGTTGGAGGGTTGAGAGAAGTCCTCCATCTTTAGGATAGGTTGAATGAGAGCAAGCTTCCAACAAGAAAGAAAGACATTAGACGAGAGACAGACACAAAAGAGTTTGCATAGGCATGGGGTCAGCAAAGAAGAACAGTTTAAGAGTACAACAGGAGGAACACCATCCGGTATGTACATCTTCTTAGTTGTAAGCCCAGAGAGGGCAAAAAGTAAATCCTTTGAAGAGATTATAATATTTGGCATAAATAAGAGAGAGGAGAGGTGGAAAGAGCCGAATAGGACCGGAATAATTTAAGGTAGAGATTTTAACAACATTTTGAGCCGAGTACAGTTTCATCAGAAAGCGACGTGACGTGACGGTGCTGTCAGAGTGTAAATAAGCAGGGAAAAACGAGGAAGGAAAATTGTTGGAGAATGTTTTGGCAAGATTCCAGAAAGCTTGGGAAGAGCTTCAGTTGGAAAGCTAAGAACATTTTGTGTTGATGAAAGAGGTTTTGGCGAGTCGAAGAACAAATTTGGCAAGATTCCAGGCAGAAAGATAAGAAACATGAGATTCTTGAGTTTGAAGTGGATAGTCCTGTTTGCATGCTTACTGCTTATTGTGAACAGTAGTAGAACAAGCATGAGTAAACCAAGATTTGTTTGCATTAGACTGAAATAAATAAAATATAAAGCATGCCTCCATGCCCTGAGGATTACCTCGGTAATGCGCTAAGCACACTTCGAGGATCCCCAAACAAAAAAGCAAAATTAATTCCATGGGAAATCAAAGAACTTCTGCTGAATATCCTCCCAGTCAGCAGTGCCAGAGTACCGCAAGCACCGCTGGCTGGGAGGATCAGATGGTTGTACAGAAGAGATAGGAGAAGTAACAGGCATAGGGTTATGATCGGAGGAGGTCTACAGGAAGAACAAATTTTACAGCGTAAGACTTGGAAGTTAGAAATAAGTCAAGAATGTTCAACCGATCTCCAAAGAGGTCAGCGATAAAAGTAAGGTGCAGGACTAACTGCTTTAGGTCATATATGATAGAACAGATTTAGGCTTGTTCACCAGGTTAGTCATTAGAATGAAAGGAGAGCCATTGGCGGTAGTGAACATTGGCATCTCTTAACCCTTTCACGCATATGACGCGATGTTGGGGATACTTTAAATCCTTTGTTACCATCAGGGGTATTTATAAACCTTTAGTTTAGTTACTTCAACCTCTGCAGTTGTCTTTGAGTTAGCTGTGGGCAGAAAACTAATTTTGGAGAGGTAATTATAAGAGTGAGAGAACTCTTATTTCTTATTGCTAATCTGGTAACCTCTGTGTCATAAAAGCGTGAAAGGGTTAAGATGAAGCTTACTGCGGGTAAGATAGAAAGAGCCACGTCCTGGGAATTCCCATGGGAGAATTGTGTGTATTATGTATCACTTTGTTCAATAAAAATCTATGAATACGGGAAATGTGTGCGTGTTATACCTTATTTAGTCCAATAAATGTGTGTGTGTTATACCTTATTTAGTCCAATAAGCCTATAAATACGGTAGATTCGTGCACTTTATATCTCATTTAGTCCAACAAACTTAATGAATATGTGAGATTTGTTTGTTTTATACCTCATTTAGTCCAACAAACTTAATGAATATGTGAGATTTGTTTGTTTTATACCTCATTTAGTCCAACAAACTTAATGAATATGTGAGATTTGTTTGTTTTATACCTCATTTAGTCCAACAAACTTAATGAATATGTGAGATTTGTTTGTTTTATACCTCATTTAGTCCAATAAACTCCATGAAAGAAGCGAAGCCTTCGTTGAGCCACAGGTCTGTCCACCAGAGGGGAGTAACCAGGTTACCAAACCATTGGTGAGCCAGTTCGTGTACCACCACAATGGCCACACGCTCCTTATTGGCGGCTGAGGACTCTACAGGGTCGTAGAGCATGGCAGTCTCTCTGTGGGAAGAACAAGAATTTTACAATGATAATGGGGCTAAACATGAGGGAAACCGTGAGACAGCTCGTGTACCACAACAATGGCCACACGTTCCTTACTGGCGGCTGAGGACTCTACAAGGTCGTAGAGCATGGCTTTCTCTCTATGGGAAGAACAACATAAGCATTCATAATGGGGCTAAACATGAGGGAGAAAGGGGTCCAAATATACAAAAACACCACCACAATGGCCCCAAGCTCCGTATTAGAGGCTGAGAATTCTATAGGGTCGCACAACATTGCGGTCTCTCTGTGGGGAAGGATAAATATAAAATGATAATGGGGCTAAGCATGAGGGAAAAAGTTAGCCAGTTCGTGTACCACCACAATGGCCACACATTCCATATTGGCGACTGAGGACTCTACAGGGTCGTAGAGGTGGCAGTCTCTCTATGGGAAGAACAAGAATTTTACAATGATTGTGTGGCTAAACGTGAGGGAGAAAGGGGTCCAAATAAAGAAAAACACCACCACAATGGCCCCAAGCTCCGTATTAGCTGCTGAAAATTCTATAGGGCCGTAAAATTGGCGGTCTCTCCTTTGAGAACTAGAAATATACAATGATAATGGGGCTAAACATGAGGGAGAAAGGGGTCTATACAAGCCAAACCACAACCACAATGGCCACACGCTTCTTATTGGCGGCTGAGGACTCTGCAGGGTCGTAGAGCATGGCGGTCTCTCTATGGGGAAGAACAGTAGATAAACAATGCTAATGAGGCTAAACATGAAAGAAACGGCGAGACAGCTCGTGTACCACCACAATGGCCACACATTCCTTACTGGCGGCTGAGGATTCTTCAGGGTCGTAGAGCATGGCGGTCTCTCTGTGGGGAAGGATAAATATAAAATAAAAATGGTGCTAAACATGAGGGAAAAGGTTAGCCAGTTCGTGTACCACCACAATGGCCATACATTCCTAGGACTGAGATACAGGGATTTACAGCATGGCGGTCTCTCTTCATTGATAATGGGCTTAACATGAGAGAGACGGGGGTCTATATAAACCAAAACACCAGCACAATGGCCACCCGTTCCTTATTGGCGGCTGAGTATGCTACAGGGTCGTATAACATAGATGTCTCTCTTTGGCAAAAACAACAGATTAAAGGGGGTTACCTGCTTTTTTCTCTTTCTCTCTTTCTCTGGCTTGTATTCATTCGGCTCCATTCAGCCAACTGTTTTAAGACGTTTATCCCCATCCAGGTGTCGATTGCATGGAGAAATCCGGCTTCACCGGAAACATTTTTCTATCAAAAAATTTACAAATTTAGCTTGCTGTCATAACAAAAATATGTATATGCTGGCTCGCTACCGCTAGCCAGGAAAATATTGACACCTGGATGGGGGTAAACTTCTTAAAACAGTAGGCTGAATGGGGCCGAATGGATACAAGCCAAAGAGAGAAGGAGAGAAAGATAAAAAAGCGAGGTGGGCCCCCTTAAGGGAGTAGGTGTTATTTATTAGTTTACTTATGGAATTAAACTACTTTTAGTTTCCTCCTAAACCCTCCACAAGCTGTAAGGGAGCCAATCTCGCTTTTTTTCTCTTTCTCTCCCTCTCTCTTTGGCTTGTATCCATTCGGCCCCATTCAGCTTACTGTTTTAAGACTTTTACCCCCATCCAGGTGTCAATATTTTCCTGGCGAGTGGTAGGGAGCCAGCATATATATATTTTTTGTTTTTACAGCAAACTAAATGTGTACATTTTACAATAGAAAAATGTCTCCGGCGAGGTCGGATTTCTCTATACAATGCTGGCTCACTATCGCTTGCCAGGAACAAATCGACACCTGGATGGGGATAAACGTCTTTAAACAGTTGGCTGAATGGGGCCGAATGGAAACAAGAAAAAGAAAGCGAGAAAATGAGAGAAAGATTTAAAAAAAGCAGGTGACGCCCCTTAAGAAATTCACATACAAACGCAGTTCGATATTTGGTTTTTCCTAAATTACAGACTCTCTATCACTCGCCAGGAAAATATTGACACATAAATGGCAGGAAAGGTCTTAATATTGACAACAAAATGGGGCGAAAGGTATTAATATTTTCAAACTAGTGGTGCGAACGTCTTAAAATCGCCAAACTAATATGGCTGAACATAAGGGAGAAGGGGGTCCAGACAAAAACAAACCACCACCACAATTGACCACTTGCGAGTTTCAAGCTATAAGGAAGTTGGAGCCGTGAACATTGATATTAAACATAAATGCAATAATAATGTATGTTTCTGATTGATAAATGGTGTGTTGAAATGGGTTTATGTATTTATATATGTACTACGAGAGTATTTATATATGTACTACGACAGTATTTATATATGTACTACGACAGTATTTATATATGTACTACGACAGTATTTATATATGTACTACGACAGTATTTATATATGTACTACGACAGTATTTATATATGTACTACGACAGTATTTATATATGTACTACGACAGTATTATATGTACTACGACAGTATTTATATATGTACTACGACAGTATTTATATATGTACTACGACAGTATTTATATATGTACTACGACAGTATTTATATATGTACTACGACAGTATTTATATATGTACTACGACAGTATTTATATATGTACTACGACAGTATTTATATATGTACTACGACAGTATTTATATATGTACTACGACAGTATTTATATATGTACTACGACAGTATTTATATATGCACTACGACAGTATTTATATATGCACTACGACAGTATTTATATATGCACTACGACAGTATTTATATATGCACTACGACAGTATTTATATATGCACTACGACAGTATTTATATATGCACTACGACAGTATTTATATATGCACTACGACAGTATTTATATATGCACTACGACAGTATTTATATATGTACTACGACAGTATTTATATATGTACTACGACAGTATTTATATATGTACTACGACAGTATTTATATATGTACTACGACCGTATTTATATATGCACTACGACCGTATTTATATATGTACTACGACAGTATTTATATATGTACTACGACAGTATTTATATATGTACTACGACCGTATTTATATATGTACTACGACCGTATTTATATATGTACTACGACAGTATTTATAGATGTACTACGACAGTATTTATATATGTACTACGACAGTATTTATATACTGTATGTACTACGACAGTATTTATATATGTATTTATTTATGCATTTATATATGTACTACGACCGTATTTTAGCTGGAAGTTCTGTTAAATATCCTTGTTTACAGCTCCAACTTCCTTATAGAACGAAACTCGCAAGTCGGCAGTTGCCACACGTTGCTTATTGGTCGCTGAAGACTCTGATGGGTCGTACAATATGCCTGTCTCTTTATGGGGAAGAACAACAGATATACAGTGATAATGGGGCTAAGCATGAGGGACAAGGGGGTCTAGAAATAACTAACCACCACCACAATTGCCACACTCTCCTTATTGGCGGCTCCGTATTGCTTTCTTTTCTTCTCTTTGTCGTTATGCAAATATGTCCATCAAAAATAGTTAACCCTTCTTATCTGGGTTTAAATATTTGTGGGAGATATTTCATATTTCATTCAGGTAGATGGGGCTCGTCAGCCTTGGTCGGCAACCCATCTAGGGTAGACAACTGTATAAATATCCAGATGGATGGGACAGCTTTGTTTGGCAACCTGTCTAGGGGAATAAGCCTTATTCAATATACCAAAGGGCTCATCGGTGCCACTTTCACGTGGCGAACTCTACAATAGATAGATAGATCAGGCAGTTCATACGTTTAAAAAGGCTAATGCCACAGAATTTTAACCAGGTATACATTTTTACAAGGTGGTTGATTACAAAATGTAAGTATATTCACTACAAATAGGATTTGATGCCATCTGGTATACACGTCCTTAATTTCGAAATATCAAATATTTGAAGTCAAAAGGAGAATGAAATGGACACTGATGTAGCAAAAATAAGAAAGCAAAAATATAGCACATTAAGATTATGTTTGAGAAAAATTATTCTAACTCCGATACCTAAAAAGATTAACGAAAAATTAGCAGACTGCATGGATGATTATAATATATCTAAAACATTTACACTTTGTCATTCGAATAAACATAGAATATTTTCACTATATAAATGCGTAACACAAATGTAAGCTGTTGTCAAAGAACACAAATTCTATTAACCCTGTTCCAAACAGGTGGGTCAAAAATAGTAAACCTAACTTGTGTAACTCAAGAAATGCTAGAGCAAAGGGTTGTAGATTTCCACATTTATTCCCTCGTGGACCCTTCCCAATTAGTAGCACTATTAGCAGGATTACTCTAGTCCTTTGTGAGTTATAAAGGTTAATGTTCATGAGATGAAGGGAGGGGCTAGAATAGAATGAGCCAAGACGTCCCCAGAACCTGCTCCCGTATGTAGAAGAGCCACCAACATCACAATGTCGCATTGCCTCCGTACAATACAGGGAGAAACAAATAAATATGTTCCCCCAACACCAGCACTTAGGTAAACAGAGCCCCACTATATGTGTGGGCCAAAACGGGCCGCTCCCTCACTTTAATCACCTCCAACCGCAGGATCGAAAATGGCCGCTCCCTGCCCGAGGTGAGAATTCTCTGCCCAAACCAGACCTGAACTACGACGAGGACATGTTTATGCAAGTACAGCATCAACCTCCTCAATCCCTACATATTCATCCCGAATATAATAACTAAAATTACAACTACTAAGGGTATCAACAATTACAATCTTCATATTCCCCCTTATAATAAAGACATTCCATATAACATGCCCAATACCTGTAGACGTCCAAAACTGTAATTCAATTATCACCCATACATCAAAGCTTCTTCATCCATACATCTAATGTTAATAAATAAAGAATGTAATTTCCTTTGTAACCATATACTGTATGTATTGTAATTTTAAGAACCTTAATAACCTCAGCAATAATACAAAACTAGAATTCTCATGCCTCTCATTATGTCTCATATTCCGAACGCACCACCCAGACACCTGAATTAAAATGGAACATTACCTGCCCGAGCCAAGAATTTGGTAGGCAAAGTTGAATCCACTTTCAGGTACCTCTCCTTTCGGGGCGAACGTGCTTAATAGCTGGTAATTCAACTCTGAATATATTTCCATAGGAGTTAGCCTAAATCCCCTTAAAAAGTATCTACAAGCGGCTGTGTGTGAAGTGACCAAGAAGAAGTGGTGTAGGCGACCTAGAAGTGCATATACTAGTTAGAGCATGTGAAGAGGACGTTCCCCCTGTTGTCAACAGGAGTGGACAACGGACTCAGTTGCCACGTGTGGCCAGATCTCTCATGGGCTCCTACTTCTATACTTCAACCAAATTAAGTGCCTCATGTTCGATAAAGTGTTTTGAAGATTATTGCGAAGGTTGTATAAGATATGTTAGTGTTCAATTTAACGTCATCTTAATTAAGAGATTATTAATTATCTCCTAGCCATCGCCACTCTTTTTGAGAGAACAAAACAAATTTTATATGTGAGATTGATATATATATAATATATATATAATTCTTGGGATATACTTTCCTATATTCCGTATAAGAGCTATACATATATTCGTTCGGGAAATATACATGCACAATATACGTAAATACCAGTGAACACTCAATCAGATCATATTCTACGTGTTGTTATTAGCTGGGTACACGATTGCATGTATAAGTGTTCACAGGGAGTGAATATTCATCATCAGTCTCTTAGTTAGACTATTATAAAGATTATGCTTCCTTACTTCAAACTCAGTATAAGCCTTATTTGAGTTGAATGTAAACTCCTGTCATTATCACGTCGCGTTAACTTCTCCACGGCGAGATTTCCAGCCCCGCACACAGGCTATTATAATGATTTACTTACTCACTGAAATTATATTCATTATTGTAACTCTACGAGTTGATTTAGATTTATATTTTTTTCTAATGTTGAATAAACGTCAAGTTATTCACTTCTCAACCAATATCCTTATATGCATATAACTTTGTCACTGCGTGTGTGCCTACGCAGTATTGTCTATTTACTTGCTTCATTCCCTACCTCGCGTTTGCCATTTACCTTCAGGATATTAGTTATTGTTTGAGACTAACCTCTCTGTGTTTATTTATGCTATAATTTACATAGTTATTTTGTATACTTCATTGATACTGTTTTGCAATTGCATATTATTTATTCCTGCCAGTGTATTTAAGCAGGAACACTCATACTTATTGTATTATTCTCATATGATTATATTGGGCTCATTTGATATAGATGAGACTCAATTCTATTGTCTTAACTTGTACCCTAACTAATAAAGAAATAACACTTGTGTACCGAAACTGTGTATCCTGTGACATTGGTGGTGGTTGATTGATATAAGGTTTATGCATTTTAAAGTCAGTTGTGTTCCCGTTGAGTGTTTATAGTTCTAAGCTTTCCTATGGTGGAAATAACGAACTAGTATAAAGCGTGCTAAGTTATAGCGTCGCATAACAGTTCAATAGTTTTTACCTACTTCTATGGCATGTTATATCAATGATATGTTGTATAGGCCTAGCTTATATTGTAGGCACCAATCAAGCAGGGCAGTACACAGGTGAAGGCCAAAAACAAGTGACAGAGGTCAAAATGTCTGGACACTCGAAATTTAAAGCAGTCTAAGTCATAAGATGAAGGAAAGATAACCCATATAATCAAGCTTCTACTGACCTGTAAGTGATGAGGCCCCAGTTCTCCATGGCCCCAGCAGCAAAGTCTGGCAGATGAAGGAAAGATAACCCATATAATCAAGCTTCTACTGACCTGTAAGTGATGAGGCCCCAGTTCTCCATGGCCCCAGCAGCAAAGTCTGGCAGAGCGACCATGTCTTGTTTCGGCAGCGGATAGGAGATATTGAAGTACTCTTCGAAGTACTCCAGGGTCTTTGGTCCTATGTCGAGTGCATAGTCTGCTTGGTGAATGGCCTCAGGACGAGCCCACACTATCAGGAGGCAAAGGTACAGTTAACTCGCTTATGGGGGTCACCGGCTTTTTTTTTATCTTTCTCTTCTTTTCTCTCTTTCCATGGCTTGTATCCATTCGGCCCCATTCAGCCAACTGTTTTAAGACGTTCATCCCCATCCAGGTGACGATTTCTTCCTGGCGAGCGATAGTGAGCCAGTATTGTATGGAGAAATCAGGCTTCGCCTGAGACATTTGTCTATCAAAAAATGTACAAATTTAGCTTAATGTCAAAAAAAAAAAAATATATATATATATGCTGGCTCGCTAACGTTCGCCAGGAAAATATTGACACCTGGATGTGGGTAAACGTCTTCAAACAGTAGGCTAAATGGGGCCGAATGGATACAAACCAAAGAGAGAGGGAGAGAAAAAGAAAAAAAGCGAGGTAGACTCCTCCCTTAATCCACAGAATCTCAGCATCTTATATAATAGAAACTTAACCCATTCAGTACTAATGACATAATTTTCAGCATATTCTGGATACTATTAGACGATTTTATTCTGCTTAAAATGTGTGGTAGCTCAATGGCTGAGATGAGATAGTCTGTATCCTATAAATGCGTAGACGTCCTTCATACGTCGAAAATACATTTTGGAGTACCCATAAATTGGCTACTCATTAATTCAGTTTCAATTGAGTGGCTATTAGTGTGACCTAAACCATTGGAAGGTAAAGTAAGTCATACCCTGAATAGCGCCTGTAGTGATAATTTGTTACTTCCAAAACACGTAATTATACCTAGCAGCCATAAGTGCTCAAACCCAGGTACTGGTCTGAGCTTACATTAGTTCAAAGTGAGAATCACTATTGGATTAACCTTTACACGGCGAACCTATGGTATTTGAAAGTACCTGCCAGGCGAAGATATTTTGAAACATTCCCAACGAAAATCGTCATTATCTGATATTTATTAGTGGCCCCTCCATCATTGACGATATGCCTATTAGTATAATAGCCTTCATTCAAACGCCCACGGTCAGCAGTTTGAATCTACCGCCGCGGGGATGAACGGAGTACTCGGTATAAGGGTAACGCTTATTCTCTTATGGAATCGTCTTATGATTGGGTACCCGCTACGAAAAACTTTCGTAAAAATAAAATGAAATACTTTACTTAATAATTGTTATACTACAGCTTTCCATCTCGTGGATTTCTTGTGTGGGATTCCCTGACGCTGCTCCCTGAGCTGCCATACTTCCTTCAACTCCCTGCGGGCAACCTGATCAGACGTGTGTCGCCTGCGCTCTGCCACATTCTTCGTTCGCTGGCTTCTAGTGAGTCCTTACTCATTTGTATATATCTGAGTTGTATTGAACAGGGTATAGATTAGCTAGCACAGGCTGCCCCATTGGTATGCCCGCAGGGAGTGTTAAAATAGGGTACTATTATTCAGGCACCTACGAGTCCTCCAGGATCAGCGCCTCATGTGTTTTTTGTTTTTGTTTCTATGTGCCTTAGCTGTTGCTCTTACTAACTAGTTAGGAGGCTACTATCTTTGCAAGAAAAATGCTTCAGGCCGTCGCTATGAGGTAGTTGCATTTTTTGTTTTTTAGCAGACACTCTAGTCTAAGGGTTGCCACACGTGGTGCATAACCTTCTAGCGTCCGAGTCTGCGTGCGGGGCCCCTCTCGTGGGCCTAATCTCCTCGTGCTACGACTGTGGGTCTTCTGGGGTAAGTTTCTACCAAGATGATGATTCTACGAGCCTCATGGCCAGCCTCAGTAAGGGTCTCCTGAGTGGGCGAGGGGTAAGTTTCTTCCAAGATGATGATTCTACGAGCCTCGTGGCCAGCCTCAGTAGGGGTCTCCTTAGTGGGGTACTATATTATTTTGTAATTACAATTATATGTGTGTCACCCCTTCGGCTCCCTCTTTCCCATGTCTCAGTCACATGTTTTGAGGGACGAGTGCCATCCTGTGTTGTGGGTGGACAGTTGGTCGGTCTTATTGTTAGACGATTTTCGGGAATGGTTTTTCCCCACCGGCCCTCTTTCTGAGCATCGAGGCCGTTGTCCCCGCCGGACAAGACGGTCGGATATCTTCCAACTAACCCACTGTATTGCTTTACTACACCCCTTCCCCGGCGGCCATGATTAGTCCGGCGGGAAGGATCGTGATACCATCGAGTTTGGACTCACCCTGTATATTCTGTGTATTGCTGCCATCATCTCGTCTTGCAGACGAGAAAGGCACCAAATTTCCCAGCGTGGTGTGCTGTACCACTATCCTCTCGGCAGAGATTCTAATTCCCTAGGGAGTAATCTCGGTCTGTCGAGTGAACTCGCCAAGACCGATAGCCTCACGCAGCAGGACTTCAGACGCCCGGCGCAACAGTCTAACGCAGATATACTATCTATCTAATCCAATTAGTCAAGGAAAGTAAAGTGCTAAGGTATTAGTGGGCCAGTGACACTTTGTCACAGGTAAGCAGTTCAGGAATTGAAAAACCTATGTTTTTCACTGACAGGTCCAGCAGAGGTTTAGAGTAGCAGTGGCTATAACTAATTTTCCGGCGGACTTTAGGTAGGATGTGTAAAACCTCTCAGGTTATCCTTATGAGCATTGATTCCTGGAAATTTTGATTTCCAGATCTCTTCACATCGTGAGCAGCACAGCAGAGGCAGGAACCGTCCCCGGTGGGGAGGGGGGGGGGGGGCTTCAGTTCCATCTTGCTTCTTTTCACATTTGGGCCACACCTACTCGTTTCTCTAGTTCCGTTAATTGCACACTGTTTAATATGGGTTATGTGCAGGGATGGGTGTGGTTTCTCTGGTCTTCCCAGAAAATGCCCGGTGGGCATAGATCTTTATACGGAATGGATGAGTTTTCAAGATCGACCGTGCCTAGTGGCCTTGATCGATTAAAACTAAATTTACCTCCTATGCCAGATGAGTGGCGAACGTAGAGTTAATATAAGAGGTCGCAGACCGGTTACAGCTCATTCTGCTTTACTCATTCAATAAGAATTCCCCAGGGTCACAGTCAATGCTTTCCTATACAGCTAATACTCAACATTTAGTTAAGCAATTAGCTATTAGCAGTGATTCGGAATCCATTGAGGTAAACCCCCCTCCCCAACTCAAGAACTCGCCCGGCACCGCCAGACGCCCAGCCTAGATCGATACCCTGTCGGATCCCAAGGATAGGCCTAAGGTAAGGGTGGTTCAACTAGTATCTCAAACAAAGCTCCCTACAGTTGATTTTGCCTTGACTCAAGGAGGAACGATTAGCTTCACCTTACACGGCAGGCCCGCAGTTCAGTGGCCGTCGGACTTGGCTAGAAAACTCCCGAGTGGGGAATATTTTAAATCAAGCCGGTGAATCGGCTTATAATTTATCGCAAGGCAAGCCGGGGAGACGGCTCAAAATGTTAGCGTCAAAGTCAAGCCGGGGAGACGGCTCAGACTTCTATCATACCCTAAAGTAAAGCCGGTGAGATGGCTCAACATTTAATATTATTTATAGATATCTATCATAGTTTCAACTATACGATATTAAGGATAAATGGTACGAAGTAGGATGTGTACAGTTGAATGTAAAGGACATAAGTCTTAAAGCAAGGGTTCAAATGGTACATTAATTATATTGGCCGGGTAGCAAGGATGTTCTTAGAAACCAATTTCATTGTAACTAAGGATATTATTCTTTACAAACGCTGTCCTTCGTCGGTAGTGGGGGATAGGACCGGCAGACTAGTGATTTTTTCCTACCCCTCGTCAACTAGTAACGGCGGGGTCTAGTAACAAGTTCTTGTCTAACTTCTCAGACATTTAGGCACCAGTTTGTGAACAGACGGCATGACCAACAAACCTATCACCCCCACCCCCCTTTTTTTCCGGCCACCAGTCTCCACAAGAGTGTCGTAATTTAAGGGTTCACGTTCAGACAGAAGCGTTCGCTCCCGTTTGGCGGGGTTAAAAAGTAACATCCTAAACTCAGTGAGGCAGGTTTATGACTCAGGTCACGAGCACAGGTTTAGCGACTCAGTGACCTCTAGCTTCAGTTTCTTCCCTTCCCCTGTGGATGGGTATAGACATGGTTGGGAAAGCTAAGACGGGATACATTGTGGGTCCTTTTACCTAAAATAAACTCTAGGGAGGTGGCCCGCCGGGATTCATAATCTCCCGGCCAAAACAACACGTAAGAATGAGCGATCTACATCGCATCTATTGCCGGGTTTCGAATGACAACTCTTTTTAGTAAAGGAGTACAGACGATCAACTGAGGCATTAACCAGACTTTCCCAACCAAGATGTCTCCCCATAATTGACCTACATACGCCGCGTTTTGCGGGATAATCTCATAACGCTGGGTAGGATAACCCGAGGAATTTTCGCTTGAAGACTAAATTTCGGGTTCATAGAACAGAATTGATATAGGACGGCATATGCTGTAAAACACCCCACCGGGCGAGCGGTCAGGTGAGGTGACTACTATCTGTTTCCGGCTCACGTGCCAAATAGCCTGTCGGGACTACTTTAATCTTTTCTAATTTTCACACTACATAGGGCTCGTTCCCCAGTGGTAGAAGTTGAGCTGACACGGTCTACAAATGTCTATCTTACCAGGGGATATGGATTTATACCCTTGGGTAGACTAAGTGTAGCCCCGTAGAATCAGACACGGACTGCCTCGGACACTATTACAGTCACAGGTCGTTTCGTTCGTCCCAATCTTACCATCGAATCTTTTAGGTCAGGATTCCGGGTAGACTGGTTATGGCCTAGTAGATTTTAACACCGACTGTCTCCCCGGTAAAGGAGAAATCATAAACTTACTAAGCCCTCCACTAAAATTTCAGATTTAGCCGTAAGAGTCACCTACGTTAAGATAATTTGTCCGGTTCATCCAGACTCAATCTCACCGTCCAAAACGTTATGTCGATCCGTGATCAGATAATGAGTTTCAAAATGTTTGTTCCGCCGTACGCACCTCGTTTTATAACGGTGCTCCCTCGGAGGTGTCACCAGATTTTAGCACAATTAGTGGAAAGTAGGGACGTCCCTTCAGAGTTGACTCTGACATACCAAGTACAAGACTCCTCGTGCCGTAGTGGGTTACTGGTCCACTTAACTCGGGCGTAGTCCAATCTCACCGGGTTCACTCCATTCACAACACACGTACAAGTCAATATGGGATTCAGATCAGGTTTACATATCTGCCACGTAGTGGAAGACGTTCTTCGTCCTGACAGAAGCCTTTTTTTGGCATATCTCAGTACACGACAAGTTCCAACAAGTTGTTACTAGGACAAGCGAGCTTCGGTACGAGGTCATTTTCTTAGAAAAGTCCTCTTCAACCTAAACACGGCTCCAGGCAGTCCTAACTATTCAGTCCTATAGATTTTGCTTTCTTCCTTGATAAAGATCACAAAATCACATGAATGGAGTCCCTCGCCGGTTGGCTCATAAGGGTGACACAAAGAGATACTATACCTCAAGTAAGATTATTGATCTGGATTTACCGCCCGAAAATAACCGGACAGGTGGACGTTCCAGAAGTCGACTCTTGGAGTTAAATGAGCGGTTACCGCTAATTATAGCGGAACACTCGTAACGAGTCTGAAATGGGTATACCACTTTTTAAACGCTCTAGGGTTGATCCGGCACCATAGTTAGCTCGGACGCGTTCTTATCCTCAGCCTTAGGTAGGTTTAATACCATGGCTTCGGAATCGGGTGTTTTGGGGGGATTATTTAGACCCGTATTCAGAGTTTTTGTTCCACCCCACGGAGGTTCACTGCAAAGCAATTTAGTTCCTATTTTCCATCCATAGATCTTCAAGCTATTGGTGCCACAATTGCACGAACATAAATAGCGTTTTTTGAGGTCCACTCTGAATTCAGCTTCTTGCAATCAGATACGTGGGTCAACGAGGTCTAGCGGTACTGGTCAGTAAAGTTTTTGCAAAGTTGTCAGACTATCTGGTCTACCGGGCATTTTAAGTGCCTGAGCAATTCCCATCATGCATGGGAGACTCCGACATTCTTTTTTCGATGACCCTAAAGGAATTCGGTGTTGATAGTTAACACCTACTTTGGCCGACCCCTCGGGGCGGGCTCGCCGCTTGTCACTATTAGTCCAGTCAAAGTAAATGAAATTTTGGCAAAAGTAGGAACAAATTGTAAGAAAAGGTTTCTTTGCTGGATCTTGTTAGGGGGGGTCCTTGGCTCTTATAAAAAAAAAAGTTGCACCTCCCAACCCAGCGCATAAGGCCGCCATTTTGCATTTTCACTAAGGACCTATGAAAAAGTTATGTTGGCCATAATATGACTTCTAATGATGATAGACATAATTGAAAGTGCTAAACATATTTTCTTGCACAAGTAGGCCAATTACAGTTATATACAGTCCCTATATGCTATACCATTCAAATTTTCTCCACTAAATTCGCTCGCATAAGTCCTCAAAGTCGTCTATTGGATTTGCTTCATCATCACTAGTCATACGGTTTTGACATGTCACACCTTTGCACTCTTTGCACATTGAAGAACATTGTAGCCCTAACCTTTGACATGTACACCTAACTCCAGCACAATTGGATGTGGAACAGCCACATCTAATAACATCAATCAGACTTTTAGGACCTGGGGGTAAGTCCGTATACACAGGCTGGTAGCGACTATCAACCAGTTCCCAGCCCCATTGTACTGGATCAAGAGATCTACTTATCCAGTCCTGTACAGTTAGGTACACCCTCTCAGAGTGTTTGCAGGTACCACCTTTTGTTGGTGGTATGGTCCGTGGATGGACAAAGTCAGTCACTTTTTTCTTTTGGGCGTACTTTTCATGGCGGAGCTCATCCAAGTCTTGTCCTTTACTTCCTTTATATGTGGCAACCATTATTATATTCCCTGCCTGGTGGATTTCTTCCTTTTGTACATTAGGCAGTCTGAACAGTGATACTGCTTCCCTGTAGTCTTTGTCCTTGTATAATTTCAGGCAGGCAGTCTTTCCAATATTGAACGGAGATGATGATGTATCACATCCAAAGTAAGCGTGCAAAGTCAGTATGTCTTGACAAAGTTCCGGTCCGAGATTCCTCTTCAGCTGCTGAATATGCCAGGCTTTATCACTGCCCACAGTGCCATACTTGAAGAAGATGTCTTTAGATGTCTCTTTTGTATGGTTGCATAGGAGTAGTAAAAAATCAGTGTCTTCACCAATGACTATAGTTGCCGTATCTTCTGCAGCTCTTATAGCTCGCTGTACTATTAGTGTATCAGCATCTCCTGTTGACTTATCAACATCAATGTCTTCTTCCTGCATTGCCTTAGCAAGTAACTTAAGGAAATTTGCCTTGTTTTCATTGTTCTTCAAAAACTGTGCCTTCTTTGTAGTGAAGATCATGTCATCGGTAATGACTGCAGTTGTATCTGCTACACCTTTTTGACGAATGACATGAGCGTGATCTTTGGTGGATGGTGTGTCATACCCATCAAATACAACTATTAGGTCCACATAGTTCTGATGTACATAGCCAACATAGTTCTTGCAAATATCACCAAAGGAGGTGCCTTTGTCCCATTGCAGCCTGTGGAGCAGCGAACCTCCATCTATGACATGGCGGATGTTTGTAGCTGGTATAGAGGGTTTATTAGGAGCAAAGAGGTCATCTTTCAATATTGTTGATTTAGTGCCCCTGCACATCATTCCACAATCATCAAACAAGGCTGGGGGATGTGGAGTGAGCTCATGCTTCATGTCAGACATCAGATTTGAAGACACTTTTACCAGCCTGTCAATGAGTAGAAGTGGATTGACTTGAACCTTAGCCTCACCACACTGGATGACACTTTTTGACGCCAATGTTTTTACTTGGTCTGCTTTCCTGAAAGTATAGCCAGACACTGTTTTCCCTATCAACTTATGTAGAATGATTTCATCAACTGCTTTTGCATCATGTGCATTTGCTGATAAGTCTGCCACAATTCCACTACTGATGCTATGGAGCTTTTCTTCCTTTGTGAATGGGTCATGAACGTGGATGAAATCAAGGAGTTTGGTTGTGTCTTCTATGTCTCTCTTTATACGAGGTGGGGTTGCATCCTTATGTTGTTCACTGGAAACATACTTCACTCTTGTAAAGTTTTGTATTGCCTCATTGATAGCAAAACACTCAGGCATGGACAGGAGCCATACAGCTCGTTGCTCCTCAGTCATGCCCCTACCGCGGGTGAGGCCTCCAACGGATTTCATACTCCTCATGAGGGTCTGTTCTATTATCAAATCAGTAGAGTCCAGCCCAGTAGCGGTCACTCCTTCTAACTACATGGTAACCAGTTAAGAACTTCTGATAGACTTCTGGATTCCTTTGCTCCAACTTAGACATGGATTGTAGATACATGAATGAGGCTTTGGTGTAATTATTATGGCCTGAGGCAGCGAAGTAGGGCAGCATTTCAGCTTGGGAGGAGAGATGCATGGGCCAGTTCCCAGTGCGCTCTGCCTTCACAAACTCTCTGACAAGGGATATCATCTCCAGGCATTGGGTCCACAGCATAGCAGTTGGATAACCGGCAAGTGCATCTTTGTAACTATTAATCATAATACGTAACTGTTCCACTGTAGAGAGGTCTTCTTGTGTGAGTTCCTCATTCTTGAAGAGTTTGTCCATTACTCGTCTACCTTTTTGCACCATCTGGTAGTTCAATGACCAGGGTCCAGGAGGCAATGAACCCTCTGAATCAAAGTCCGAGTCTGATAGTATTTCCATATCCAGACCGAGAGCTTGCAACATTAGCCTTGTGTGCAGGGCTGTTTCAACAAGGAAGAGACCTCTCAGAGCTCGGGACACGGCCTTGCCCATCATCATGCTGAAGACTGTGTTAGGGGCGTATATCACGCTGAGAAGGTCTTCTAGCCCTGAGCCAGCCATGATGTGACCTATAGATCCTATGAAGGACATGATGGTATGGAAGGACCCTAATCTCAACACAATGTACTAACTTGAGCTCATCATTTTCTGGTGCTGCCTCTATAACTGTCCATGACTTGATGTACAAAGGCAGGTCAAATGTTATAACTGGTGTGATATTCCTCTGCTTGCAAAGCTTGCACACAAACAGTAGAGTTGAATTCATGCATGTCATATTGATTGGATCCATGTCTACCATGGGTAGGAAAATAATGTCTGACTGACCAGGATAACTACCCTTGCAGAGCATCTGATCATGCCGGTCCAGTTTGGTCTGTTAGGCTTAAGGACAAAAGACAAGGCCCACATTTGGTCAACTATGTCTCTGTCCTCTGACACATGCAATGTCTGTAGAAAAGGCTCAAGTGACTCATACTTGAACTGCAGTGTCTTAGAACCTTCCCATTCATGAATGTCAATTTTTGCTGCAGCTTTTGCATCCTTTGAAGTTACTGTTTTCCTTGGTACACACTTTGTCACAAAGTTTCCTGGAGTAAGCATGTAGATTATGCCCATTGTGTGTAGAGTATTTTTGCCATCCAATGTGATTGTGTTGTGGTCTGTATTATCTGCCGCAAATTGGCCCAGTTTATTATCCTGACACTCAGGTAATGCGGTTTCCTCTGAAGTAGCAGCATTGGCTTCATAACGCTGCACTTCCGAATATGAGACCCCAAACCCCATGCGACTGGCTGTGTCTACTTCGAATCTTGAACCAGAAGTATGATGAAGCTGGACACTGTACCCAAGTTGAAGTGGACATATCAGCATACGAGGTCTGCATCTTTGCATTATAGCCTGACCAAGTGAAGCAGTGTACAAATCAACATCAGTCCCCACAATTATCAGCTGCAGAAGATACCGTAGAGATGCTGGTAAGAAGGCAAACGCCTTTTCAACGTCAGCTATATCTGAAGCATCAGGGTATGCATATGTGCTCTGCTCAATAGCTCTGATGTCGCTTCTCAGGAATTTTGCACAGGCCTCAATTATTGCGTGTTTGAAGGACTCTTCATCCTGCAGGTTCTGTGCATGGAAATCAAGTAAGATGCGAGAGGCCTTTTCTCTGAAGGTTACAACATTCTCCTTGCCTTTTACGGTGGTTATTACAATTCTGTCTGTTGTAAGTGTATCTAGTAATCTTTTCTTCATGTAAATCTGGCTATAAGCATCACATTCCTCCTCCTTCAAATACGTATCCATCAATTCACAAAGTTCAGCTAGAGTGATTTGTTCATCAACATTTTCCTCAAGATAGGAAATGACCTTCTGAAATGCTGCATCGCGTATTTCATTGACTTTTCTTCCAACTTTAGCTGGAGGCTCATTACTGAAATCAACAGGGATGTTTTTCCCACTAAGGAAATTGACGTCACACTGGTGGTGGTAGAGTGTCCCAAGCAAACAAATCTTGAGCATATTCGATTCGGGCTAACTCCTCTTGTGCCCACCCATCATTGCGATTCCTGCAGATGTCTCTGAGCCCATTCGAGATTTTAGTTGTCTTCACTTGGTGAACGTCATGTCCGCGCTTCCTTGAGCGGTAGGTCACGAGCCTTTTACAATATATACACCGAGTCCTGAAGTTAAAGCCACCATGTACTGATCGTCTCAGAGGTTTGTGTGTAGTTTCAGCAGCTTTTGCAGCTTTAACAGCATCTGTCACTGCTCGCTTATGAATGAAATCCCTACGACATGCAACATGGACCTTCTGACCTGCTTCCACATTAACTGTGTCATTACGTTGTTTTGCTGCTTTTTGAATGCCAGTTACTCCTGTTTTGCCAAGTGTATTTACCTCATCACCCTTTTCTATCTCCAGTTTGCAGAGAACACAGATGTTTTTTTTCTTGTCTGGTTCTTCCATGTTACTCTCAGTATATGATCAGTCACAATTAAAATTTCAGAATAGGTAATAGTCACTACACTACGATTTTCAGTGTAGTTAAGTATCTGAATATTGAAGTTGCGATGAAGCTCGTTGTGAACACCAGCGTTGACAAAGTTGACCCCAAGGTGGCCGCACTACCTGAAACAGAAAAATGAAATTATGACATCTACGTCTTGTTTTTGCATAGTACATAAAAATAACCTTAGTGATTATGTAATTATATAAGTAAGATCAATTATTTAATATAAAACAATGCTCAACAGCTTGAAGAAGTTTAATGGCCGTCTTATTGAAAGTAATATACCATATAGCAGCATAATACCATTAATGAATGACATTTAATCAATACCGACTGAAGAAAATTCTTTAGATAAATTGCTTCAAAACCATTTGAACAGCAAGAGTTTTCATCTTTAAGTTGTTTTATTCAATATAAACAGATTCCTTGTACAGAAAAACATAATTTTAGCTCTTTGAATCCTGTGTCTATGTCAGTTGTAACTTGTAACCTTCAATATGAGTAAATAGTTTTTTTTCGGATGTTTGCAGTGGAAAACAAATCCTCAAAACACACTCTAATGCAATAAATATTGTTCATATGCATTTCTAACATGCCTTAACAGCTTTCCTGGACAAAACAACATATATTACGCATTTTTATTCATGTATGTACCCCTATTAGAGGGCCAGATATGCCCAAAAATAGCTTTTTCATGGGTCCTTGGTGAAAATCCAAGATGGCGGCCTTATGCACAGGGTTGGGAGGTGCAACTTTTTGGGGGGAAGAGTAAAGGACCCCCCTAACATGATCCAGCAAAGAAACCTTTTCTTGCAATTTGTTCCTTGGGTTGAGCTATATTGACTGGACTATATCTCCCGACGGGACTTGGGACATTGCTATCTGTTCAAATCTACAGTGGGGGCCCGCCGGGTTTCACTATATCCCGGCATCCACCCTTAAAGACAAAAGTATGAACAGAACTCGGTCAGTGAACTAAATTTTCACCTACACCCACAGTAACACACCGGGCAATAGATCCGGATGTTGACCGAGCCTTGGGCAGGTCCCTGTTTGGATGTAAGTTGGTAGCCAGCTCTTCGGTGGCTAATTAAGCTCGGTATTACCCAAGTCCGAATTAAGACCATGGTAGACTAGACCTCCTTTTAGCAGTCAGGCTAGTCTTTTGTGGTGATAGAAATAGAGGATCCCGATCGAACGGAAACCTCAGGATCATTGTTGAAACGGATGTTTGTTCGAGCCGAAAACGCTGAGCACTCGTCGACACGCAGCTTAACTCCCGGGCGTAGTAATAAACGTCCGGCGAGACCTTGTCCCGGAGACAGGACACTTCAGCAGACTGGACGCTTCCGCCAAACATCTGCAAAAGATGATTGCGGAAGCGTGATCGTCCACAAGTGGACCGATTCACGTTTGAGAGTAAGTTCAACCCCACCGGCACTAAGGTGTTACCACCAGTTGGAAGGAGGATGATAGAACCAGGGGTCACTCTCGGTCTCGTGATTCCACTAAGAGAATACTGGAGACCTCGAGATCTCACTGACGGATACCTTCCGGCTGCTACATAAAATACCAAGAGGCTGCCATAGTACGGAGAGAAGGTTGCAAATAAAACTCTTGACTTAGTTTGCTATGTCCATTAGACACCTGTACCAATGACATCGGAGGACGTCGATACCACGAGAGTAGCATCAACGCACTCAGACGCCTCGGTAGCCTTGATTTCAATACACTAAATGGGTTAATGGGATAAGTGCTTATCTATAGTTTTACTAAACAGAATCACTGGCCCACCATGAGACACCCCCAGGCATGACTTCCCGGTCTTTCCATTCTAACCTGTCCATCCCAGTAGGTAGAGGAGGAACGGTACATGTATTTATGTGTCAGGCTACACCCATCTCCACGTCAGCTTCTACCTCCCTGTTTGCCAGACCACAAAACCTTACCAATATGTCCATTAGCGCATATGTAACCATGCGCAGGGATTTGTTTATTCTTGATGAGGTCTGTATCCCTTACAGCTTAAGCGACGGGAAAACAGTACTTGAGCTGACGGCGAGGTGGTACAAAACCTAACTACCTACAAGTTTAGGATGGATCTCAAGTGTAGAACCGACCAACTATAAGGAGATATTCTTTGAAGTAACGCACTGCTTTCTTTTCTATTTTTATAATTATTGTATGCATGCAATAAGGAGCTTTAGAAATTGTTATACAGATTTTTTGTCTCTACGTAAAGTAGTTTGTTAGTGGTTTTGGATATTGTCACGAATGTCCCCCTCCAGTCTTAAGATATCAGGCATATTGTCACTGATGGAGGGGCCACTAATAAATTATAGGTTTGATTCCCGGAGGGAAGAATGAAAACCTAATATTTAGTAGGGGCCCCGTAATCATTGACGATGTAGGGCCCTCCCATCCATCCCCTTCCCATTCGCTTGATGTCTTGAGGTTAATCTTAATATGTCAGTGAAGGAAGTATGGCAGCTCAGGGAGCAGCGTCAGGGAATCCCACACAATAAATCCACGAGATGGAAAGCTGTAGTATAACAATTATTAAGTAAATTTTTCCTTTTATTTTTTACGAAAGCTTTTTCGTAGCGGGTACCCAATCATAAGACGATTCCATAAGAGAACAAGCGTTACCCTTATGACGAGTACTCCGTTCATCCCCGCGGCGGTAGATTCAAACTGCTGACCGCGGACGTTTGAATGGAGGCTATTATACTAATAGGCATATCGTCAATGATTACGGGTCCCCTACTAAATATTAGGTTTTCATTCTTCCCTCCGGGAATCAAACCTATAATATATCGTTATTACTTATTCATATACGCCTATTTTACGTTTCATATGAAGATATTAACATGTAACAGCAATAAAGCAAATAGGAATAGTACTTGGGGGGTGGAAAAAAACGATGTATTGCCGACCGGTTCATTCATGAGAGGAGAGCCAGCGCGGCACACACCCTCCCCCTCCCACTTATCGATCAACACTGATCTTTTGATAGTGAAGTATCTCTCTTGCCACTATCTCTATATGCCTCCTCTTCGACCTTGAAACCGGGTGGGGGATATTGGTGCGGAAAATAAACCGATAAACAAGGGAATAATAGGGAAAATAGGTGATAATTGAAGGGGGGGTGGGGGGGGAGGTGTTGGACACATGTGGAGGAGTGTTAGAAGGTATGGAAGGGAATTATGTCACTTAATCGCATATTCCTTTGTTTTGAATGCCACTTGGGTCTTTTTTTTTTTTTTTTTTTTTTGGCCTTGGATCTTAAGAGTCCCGTCGCCTTCGCCCAGTAAAACCTCTTAAGAGTCGCGTGCCATTCCCAGGTTAAGGAATAATAATACCCGAGTTCAGAGGTTTATGAAATAAAGTTAGAGTTTATGAATATCTGTCAAATTATTCCAACCCCTTAGTATAAGGAACAAATATCATACAACAATTTATATTAGTATTGTTATTATATTTGTTGTGTTATTAATATTAGGACTACTCCTCACCCGAGAACTGTATATCGGTGTCCATTCCTTGTACCGTGGTGGTGTTGTACAGGAAGTCGAACACCACAAAGGCCACTAGATAGGTCGACATTTCCACACTGGTTTCATAGTGGTCCCAAACCCATCCATCTTGGCCTTCCCTGTGGGCGGAACAAGGCAGAGATAAATAACAATACATTAGGTTGAAGCTATTTATTTAAGAGGGGTAGGGTATATTTTTTGGTCTAAATATATATACAGGATATTATTACCTTCAGGTGGAAGGACAGAGAGGGAGAGGTAAACCGAAGGAGAGGTGGAAAGATGGAGTTAGGAAGTATATGGATGAAGGCGGTGCTGGTTGGGAGGACGGGCGTCGACTGACTGGGGACAGAGGTGCATGGGGGCGGTTCATTCGTCGCCACCCCTTCGGGAATCACGGCGTCAGGCAATAGATGGATAGATAGATATCTTTATTTTTATTATTATTATTTTTTTGCTTCGACACTAGACCTCCATCAAGCTTTTAAAAATCTTTAAGAGATTAATAATTAATTATTTAATCTTCAGTTTAAACTCCCATTATTTGATAAACACTTCTTGTTGTACATTGAATACACATATAATCATATTTAAAATGTTTATGATGCTAAGCATTATAGTTGCATACATGAAATAACTAGAATGCTTAGCATCATAAACATTTTAAATATGATTATATGATTGTGTATTCAATGTACAACAAGAAGTGTTTATCAAATAATGGGAGTTTAAACTGAAGATGTAATATCCTCTTGAAATATATGAATAAATGACAGAAAAGTGCATATGCCCAGCTATAGCCAAACTGATAAACAAACTATACAGGATGTTAATGAAAGACTACGGCGTGCAAGAATATGAGGCTTGTGTATATATTATGTAGTATTTAGACAATTCTATAGATCTTAAATAGTACAAAGGGGATGCCAATGAATAACAGAGACTAGTACGTGTTTCAATGCTACAGGTGCTTATGTAATTGAAATCAAATCCTATGATGCTTAGGAGATTATCAAAGTGATGTTTTCTTACTAAAAAGAGATTGTGTGAGACAGGTAAGCAACATCTGTAGCACATAACATTATTAAACCCCTTGAAGATTATGATGTCTTTTAGCAGTTTAGTTTGGCTATCATTAGATGATTATATGCAGTTTTGGAGGGACCTCCACGAATCTAAGCAGTCAAAACCAACACAATTAACCGGAGAATGGCGAGGAGACTCTTAACCCGGGAGCTGCAGGGAGACTCTTAAGAGTTCCCCCGGCGGACTGCTGGGAGACTCTTAAGAGTCAGAGAAAAAAAAAAATCAACTTTTGACATCGAAAACAAAATATTTTGATTATTTTTATTTTTTTATTTTTTTATTTTTGTTTGGCCCCTGGGCCATGCAAAATCTCAGTCTTCTACCTCCCCTCCTTCCCCACTTTCCTCCTCTCCTTCAGTTATCACCTATTTTCCCTGTTATTCCCTTATTCTGAGGTATATTTTCGTGCTAACATTAGAAATCCGGTTGCAGGGTGTGATCATCACTGATAGCAAGCGAATGCAAGAGAGAGAGAGAGAGAGAGAGAGAGAGAGTATCGATCGACTGTGTCTCAGTGGCCTTGGGGGAAATTGGCGGGAAAGCAGCTTGCCTCACCCATACATTATACAACTCGCGGGCTATATCTCCGATTTTGACCATCCAAACGCTGTTTTCACTCGTTTTATTGTTGTTTCAGGTTAATACCTTTATAATCAACCCATAATAGGCACATATGGATAAGTATTAATGCTATTAATGGTACAATGAATATTTTAGTGACGGAAACACCTCAAATACATGTGCACAGGGAGAGGTATCTAATTACCCCCATGCGCACTTCAGAGGTTAAGAGGTTTTACTGGGCGAAGGCGACGGGTGTCTTAAGATCCAAGGCCTAAAAAAAAAAGTTTAAAAGATCCCAAAATCACTCAAAACAAAGGAATATGTGATTAAGTGAGATAATTCCCCTCCATATCTCATATCACTCCTCCACATGTGTGAATCCCCCCCCCCTTCAATTATCACCTATTTTTCCGCTTATTCCCATGTTTATCGGTTTATAAACCGCACCAATATCTTTCACCCGGTTTCAAGGTCATCAGGGACGCATAGAGAGAGCGTGGCAAGAGAAAGACAGCAAGATTAGTCTGCCTTCAGGCCTCGACGAGGGAGGGTGTATGTCTCATGCGCCTCTCACATCATGACTGGAGGGTCGGCAATAATTAGTCTTTTCATCCCCTAAATACTATTCCCACTTGTTTTATTGCCGTTACATGTTAATCCCTTCATATTAAATGTAAAATAGGCGCATATGAATAGGCCTAAGTAATAACGATATTTATCGGATAATGACGATTTTAGGCGGGAATGAAGCAAAATGTGCTCGCTTGGCGCGCACTTTTAAAAACCAATGGCGTGCCATTCTCGGGTTAAGGCTCTGATTCCCCCTTCCTAAACTGAATATAATCATCTAATGATAGCCAAATTAAACTGCTAAGAAGGGGCATGATCCTGATGGGGTTAAAGACAAAATAATTCATATGCCAATCTAAAGCCAAACTCATATACAATCAGCACAATTAGTTAAACCCTTTAATTATTTTGCATAATTTTCACTGTAAACACTTCAAAGAGTTTAACTTCTGAAACTTTTCAACTTGTTTTACTAATTCAGAAATTTCTAAATATGGATAAATCTCATACCAATAGGCAGATGGACCCTTTCTATATCTGAGGACCATTTTTACTTATATTCAGGTTATCATTAGATGATTCTAACTTGTGCATTAATAGTTTATGGGGGTCAAATATTAATCGGATATTGTTCTTACCCTTTTAACTTATATAGAACCTTCTAAAGCTGAATACATGCATAGATACACAAGCTTAATATAATTGTCCAATGTTAACCATAATATAATTACTTAAACGCTAAACAGACATGGTGCTGAAAAACAAAGCGAGACATTGGGTAAAACAGATTTAATGTAGGTATCACTCTTTAACATATCCAGAACATTCTTAATGATGGATAACATTGTCTAATATTAACCAAAAGAAAATTATGAGTGTTAAAAAGAGAATGCAAGAAGTATTTACAGAAAGGTAAGGAAATATTTTGGGTTTTTATGGATTTAGAAAATCGTGTGGATATAGAAGCAATGTGGAAGGTGCTAAGGATTAAACTATATTGGAAGATTTGTTTTAAGAGCAGTCAAGAATATTTATGAAGAGAACAGAGTGTGTGTTAGAGTAGGGAATGAGTTGAATGAATGGTTTGGGGTAAATGTAGGTCTGCGACAGAGTTGAGTAATGTCACTGTGGTTGTTTAATACACAATATGGATGATGTGGTGAGGGAGGTTAAATTAGATCTACACATAGAGGATTGGGTTTAATAGGAAAGAACAGTGATGAATGGGAGTTGTATCAGTTGTTGTTTGCTGATGACACAGCGTTGGTGGCAGAAATGAGGAAAAGTTGCAGCGAGTAGTAAAAGAGTTTAATGTGGTATGTGGGAGGAGGAAGCGGAGGGTGAATGTCTTCTATAGTAAAGTGATGGTGTGTAATAGAGATGCTTGTAGAGAAAATTTAAATGAACGACTGGATGGAGAAATGCTGGACCAAGTGGAGTGTTTTTGATATCTAGGAGGAGTGATAAGCAGGGACGCAGGTGTGGGAATGGAGGTAAGACAGAGTGTGTGTGAAGAAAGGACAGTTTTTGGAGCAATGAAGTATGTGGAAGGTAAGAAATATCGGAATGAAAGCTAAAAGTGCAATATCTCAAGGGACAATTGTACCAACAGTGATGTATAAGGCTGAGACATGGGGTCGAATGTACAAAAGAAAAAAGGTTGTGTGTGATGGAAATGAGTTGCTTGAGGAGTATGTGTGTAGTGACGCATAGAGACAGATTGAAGATGAAGAGGTACATAGGAGAGTGGGACTACAAAAACCTATATCGGCCAGAGTGGAAAGAAGAGTGCTATTATTGCTATGCACATGATGCATATATGGGAAAAAAAAATACCTACAAAGATATTTTATGAGTCAGAAACAAGGAGAAATTGATTGATAGGAAGACCTTGGAGGAGATGGAGATGTGGTGTGAAAAAAGCGTTGGAAGATAGGGAGATGACGAAAGAACAGGCAAGAGAAGTGGAATTGGTAGGAATTAATGGAGAATGCTTGTGAATAGATGAGTGATAATGCGTACGGAGTGGGGGTAAGGAGCCAGTTGGACTAGATAATAGTCCGTCAGGCGTTTGGCCCAGGGAGCCAGTGTATATTATGAAGGGCCATGCCTGTATGTAATGTGGATGGGCATTGTGGTGTTGTTCGGCTAAGTGTCTGCCTGCTGAAACCGGAACCTCTTAGGGATATCTGGGACCTGGAGATCTTTTGTTGGGGACTCGTCATGATCCTTGGTCTCAGGGTCATCTCCTGGGAGACCTAAATGTGTGTAAATTTGTTGTATTATTTGTTTTTGTTTCATTGTATTGTTTCTGTTTCGGGCTTCGTCTCAAATTGGCCACCCCCCCGCTATGGGGTATGTGCACAAGTACACTCTAGCCCACTTATCAGAGTTCCTGGAGTCCTTATGTTTTTCTTTATGCCATCTGGGATGATTTTTGGATGGAACTTGCTTTTCAATAAATAGCATATACAGTGTTGTAGATGATGTAAAGGAAATTATATTAATACATTCGTTTCCAGGGATATACTTCCATAAATAGAAATAGGTGAGGTCCACAAATATCTAGGAGTGGGCTAGAGACTATGGTATCCGAGTGTACATGCACATACATACACACTAAAATGGTTAAAGCGAGACATTAGCTAAATAGAATTTGTAGCATGCTGAAGGGATGCGCTCTCTGCTCACAGTGGCCTGGTTTCTTTGAGGGGGGAGTTATCCAGTGATGTCATGTGGTTAAGTCTGGCCAGAGACACGCTGTACTTGGCCTTCATCCCCGGCTCGTCCAGGCAGGGAAAAGCTCGCCAGGCGTCACTCGGAGCCAGGAACGTGGACGCTAGGTACCTAAAATACCGAACCAGTGAAGAGGAACATACAAAATAATCTCAAGCTCGAAGTTTAGTAGCGGAGTGTATGTGAGCCGGTTGTTAAACCGAGGAGTTTTTGGACATCCCTTTCTTTCACAGCTAAATTTTTAAAATGCACGGTAATATGATACTTGATTTAGATCTATAAGACCAGGTGACCATCATCCGATAAAAGGGGTGTCACACGAGCGCATTTTGGGGCAATTATCGATAAGCAAGTTAGTCTCATACTATCTTGAGACTCTTTCTCATTGAAATCGGAAACTAGATCAAAGGTAGATTAGGTTAGGAAGTTGATTCATATGTAACTTCATTTATTTACTGTGACACTGTCTAAATATACTGCAAATAATCCATTTTCACTCGGAAGCAATGACTTCAATACACGTCTGCTGCTAAACTTCACCTTGTGACTCGTCCATAAAGTATAACCTCTCCTTGCTTACATATCCTCCGTAGACTCTATGGGCATATTGGAGATGGTAGAAGCGGTGTCCTCCCTAGCCAGCGACACCGTGAACTTGGACTTGAACCCTGGCTCGTCCAAACAGGGGAAGGCTCGCCGGGCATCAGTAGCCTGGAACTGTGTCACACCTATCCACCTGTACCATGCACACAGGACAAGTAGGACGGAAGAAAAATTGAGACAAAGTAAATGGGGGGGGGGGGGGGGGGTTATCTTATACTGTATATACAGTATATACTGTATATACAGTATATATATATATATTATATACAGTATATATATTCTTGTTTTCTATATTCCAACTACTTCCTATCTGGCATAGGCTGAGAGCCTGTACATTCAACCGGTAATCATTGAACGGTGAAGCCCGTGAGGTCTCGTTCCAGTCTAGTGGGTGAGGCATGTAAAGGACTTTTAGCTGCAACCAGCCCCTGCCATCTTGTCTTCGCAGGATGCATGGGGTTTAGTTGCCCACTCACGACTCGAAGAAGCCCCATCTCTGAAGCTGCCTCACTCCACCGCTTCACTGTTTACCTTCTAGACTCTGACCCTCACTCTCAGAACGCCACCTATTAAGCAATGAACTCACTAGGCATTGTTCCCCTGTAGCATATTTTGATTATAGGAATATTTATACAATGCTATTTAATCAGGGAACAATGAGGGCAGTTACTTGGCGTTTCGGTGGGCTTTGTGTTAATGCACTGATACAAGGTACAGTACAAATTCCATCTCAATAATATCTTCCCATTGACATATCGGGATTCGACCCGGGTTCATTGGATTACCAGTCCAGTGGCAAGACCACTCCAATACACCTCCCCTACGACTACTACTGCCACTACCACAAAAAGACTTGGGTGATCGAATAAAAATTTCTACCATTTGGAAAGTGTCAGCCAGAGAATAGGTGTAGAAATTAATTTACATCCCACTTGCTCTAGCCCTTAATAATGGTTATCCCATGAACTGTGCAAAAATGGGAAAAATAAATGATCAAGTGGAGGGAGACAGGTTGGGGGATGGGTTGGAGGGGGGCATAGAGGAGGGGAGGAGTCGAGGCTGTGGTATGAGGAGATGCCACTACCATACTTTATATTGTGTCACTTAATTTTAGTGGTCATGATTTCTGTCTATCTCTTTTCCTGTCCTACTTTTTCTTCTGGGGGGTGGGAGGCTTGTAAAATGCACCTACTGGACGAGACAAAACTGGTCCCAGATCCTAAGAATTAGAACTTTTAATGTAGTTGTTCGGGCTCTGCCTCGAGTTGGCCACCCTCACCTATAGCATATGTGCCTAGGTACATATATACAGTACATCATATCTGGCCTACCTATAATGAATGGACTACAGTCAAGGTGAGACAGGTCGTTTTTCTGAACCTTCTTTTCCCTCCTATTAGTTTTCAGATTTTAAGACGTTTGGCCCATTAGTTTGGCGATATTGATATATTTAACTCCATTTTGTTGTAAATTTTAAGACCTATCATGCCATTTAGGCGTCGATTTTTTCCTGGCGAGCGATAGCGAGCCTGTAATTGTAAGAGGAATCTGACTTCGACCGGGACATTCTTCTATCGAAACATTTATAAATTTATCTAGGGTGTGTTTTTCTAAGTGTGAGGGAGGTCTAGCGAGAAAACTAAAAAACTAAATTAATACAACAATTAATAGACCACAAAACCATCCCGCTTCCCCTTAAACACCTAACGCTTGGCAGTCTTATCTTACCCAGTTTGGTTGTCCTCATAAGTGTAATTGGACGTGTAGAAACTTTGCCTTTTGTCTCCTCCATGCACATAACAAACTAAATATGCTTATAGTCAGATAATACACACTTGACAGTCTTATCATACAGGTCTGGTTATCCTGAAGCTTTGTATTTAGTTTTCTTAAGGGAGCCCACCTCGCTTTTTTTTCTCTTTCTCTCCCTCTCTTTGGCTTGTATTCATTCGGCCCCATCCAGGTGTCAATATTTTCCTGGCGAGCGGTAGCGAGCCAGCATATATATATATTTTTGTTTTGACAGTAAGCTAAATTTGTACATTTTTTGATAGAACAATGTCTCCGGCGAAGCCGGATGTCTCCATACAAGGCTGGCTCGCTATCGCTCGCCAGGAGGAAATCGACACCTGGATGGGGATAAACGTCTTAAAACAGTTGGCTGAATGGGGCCGAATGAATACAAGCCAGGGAATGAGAGAAAGAGATGGAAAGATAAAAAAGCCGGTGAGCCCCCTTAATACACATAGCACAAATGTATATATGATTATAGTCGGAAAATACAAGATTGACAGTGTTATCTTACACAGTCTGGTTGTCTTTATCAGTGTATGAGGACCTGTAGAAGCCAGCTAGTTGATCGTTGAGGGTGCCGGTGAAGTTCATGGACAGGCTAATATTATCCCCTGGGCTAAGGTCTTGGGCCAGGAGGATCACCAGCCACTCCCTCGCTGTGTCGTAGGTCATATCCCTTACCTCCACCTCACCACCGTTCTCACCCTCAACCTGGTTGAATAATAATTCATGTAGTAATAGTTATTTAATAATAATAATAATAATAATAAATAATAAATATATATATATATATATATATATAGAGCGTATTTATCAATACCAAATATCAGTGTATATATGTATATATATATATATATATATATATATATATATATATATATATATATATATATATATATATGGAATTATAACTCACTATATATATATATATATATATATATATATATATGGAATTATAACTCACTAAATATTCAATATTATTTATTCCACATTTTCATGTTATCCCAATCTCTCTCTCACTCTCTCGTTGGTGGTGACAAGAATCCGGGATGAGCAGCTCAATAGAAGAAGAACACAAAAATAGGTGAATAAGAAGGAGGAGTTGAGCACAAGAGTGGTGTGAACAAGAGGTTAGGTCTGACAACTAAGAAGTAACACACACAACGGCCATATATAATGTACACTCAGAAGCGAAAGTCCCTGGCTAGGAGTTACCCCCTATTCCTACTACCCCAGAAGGTAGGAACGGTGTGTTGCCTGCCCATTCCCTCTTAGTACTCCTACCCCAGACAGCAGGGACGGGTTGGTGCCTTGTTCTTGTTAATATTGTTATTAATCTTAATAAGAACAATGTTGGTAAACTTAAATTATGCAAGATTAATCACAACAATAAATTAGGAAATTTAGGTATTCCTCTTAATTCGTAAGTAAACTAATTATAAATCTGTCCAATACAGTTCTAACACCGGAGGAAGAGGATGCACTGATTTTTGGACTTTACTTTGCAATACCCATTACCAAACCAAAATTCGTATCACATTTGTTGTCCTTTGATAAATTAATTCACAGTTTGTCTAAACTTCCTATTTTTAATCGTAACGGTGATTTATTAAACTGGACTAACAATGTAGACAACGTTAGCTCCATAGTTCATCATTCATTTATTAAACTGGACTAACAATGTAGACAACGTTAGCTTCATAGTTCATCATTCATTTATTAAACTGGACTAACAATGTAGACAACGTTAGCTCCATAGTTCATCATTCATTTATTAAACTGGACTAACAATGTAGACAACGTTAGCTTCATAGTTCATCATTCATTTAAGCAAACAAAACATTGCTCCTAGTCATTTTTTGGAAAATAAAAAGTTAAGCCACTTTTAGACTTGAAAGCTGATGTTATAACTATACCAAATAAGGGGAGAAGAGTGGTTGTTCCGGATAATAAGGGGAGAAGAGTGGTTCTTCTGGATAACAAAAAAAACAGTATTTACGTAAAATTGATGCCATATTGTCAGACACCAGTAAATTCATTAAGCTTACTTTAGATTAATTCACGTATGTACTGACATTGGAGGATAAATTTAACAGACTTCTAAGGATTTTGAAAGACTCTTTTTCGCTTGATATGTATAATTTGCTTCGGGCTCAGTACCAGTTATATCATAATTATGTACTCCCCAAGGTGCACAAACTTAACGTCCCAATAAGACCCATTTTTTCTGCCATTGCTACGTTCAATTACAATTTAGCTAACTGCTTTGTCCCAATACTGACTCCCCTCACAACAAATGCATTCACGGTAAAAAAAAATCCTCCTCATTTGCTAATGAATTAAAACAAAATAAAATTCCCTTATCTTTTAGTAATGCCTATAGTTTCGACATAGTCAGTTTGTTCACAAATATTCCCTTAAAAGAAACTATAAATATTTGCAATTCTGAATTATTCAAAAGTTACGAAAAGGTATGTAACTTATCAAAGAAAAATCTTAAATCACTACTGGAACTGGCAGTCAATGAATCAGTCTTCCTTGTAAATACTGTTTTGTTCAAACAAGTTGATTTAGTAGCTCTGGGTTTCCATTGGGCCCTACATTAGCTAGCTCATTTTTGTTTTTATGAAAGTCAATGGGTAGATGATTGTCCCTCTGCGTTTTAGCCACTTTGTTATCGTATGTATGTAGATGAGCAGTAGATATGCGGGGAAGAGCAAGGTTATGGTCTTCGAAAGGGGTGAAGTCACGGAGTGTGAGGTGAAGCTGAACGGTCAGGCTATGGAGATTGTCAACTCTTTTAAGAATCTGGGCAGTGAGTTGAGTAAAGATGGGACTATGGATGAAGAAGTGCGGGAGAGGGTACAACAGGGGTAGAGGGTTGTTGGAACGCTGAAAGCAGTAACAAGAAATTGGGTGGTCAGTATGGAAGTGGCCACACCTTCGGGGATCACGGCGTCAGGTAATAGATAGATAGATGTAGAGGACAGTTTCGTATTGTTTAAAGAACAGGATCATATCAGTAAATTTCTGGAATATCTTAATTCGAAGCATTCTAATATCAGATATATATATACAGTCGAAACTGAGAACAACAAAACAAATACCTTCTTAGACATTGCTATCACTAGAAATAACTTTAGTTTTGATACATCTGTATACAGAAAGGATACATTCACTGGATTAGGCCTCTATTTCTAATCATTTGTCCCCATAATATACACAATAAATTCCATTAAAACACTAATCCATAGATGTTCGCTCTTAGTTCCAATTGGCAATTGTTTCACGAGGAAGTCAGTAAGTTGTTTACCTTCTTCACTAGTAATAGCTACCCTTCAACCTTATTCAACAACATTGTAGAGGAATTTTTAAACAAGACATTTACTGCATCCCCTCAAACGTTATTTGTTCCTAAGCATATCATATATATTAGTCTCCCGTGTTATGGCCATTCAAGCTACAGCATTATAAATCAACTCACAAAAATCCCACAAATTTCGTTTAGATTTGTTTTCAACAATTAATTTACTATTGGTTCATTTTTTCGTTGTAAATATAAGATCCCCAAGCTTCCGTGTTCGAACATAGTTTATTTTTGTACATGTTTTAGCTGTAAAGCATATTCCTTTGTTTTGAGAGCCCCTGTGACGTTTCGGATGAGTTATTTTATGATGGCCTATCACGTTCACTACAGTGCCCCTTCTGTGATGAGTTTTATGGGTTAAAGACTTGTGCCAGACACTATCGAATGCTATAAATATATATATATACATATATATATTATATATATATATATATATATATATATATATATATATATATATATATAATATCCTGTATATACATATATCATGATAGCCAGAATAAACTGTCATATGCGACATTATCATGAAAGGGTTAGGATAGATTAAGATCAGTTTTCTAACACAAAATATCCAATGCACCTCTCTAAATCTCCCCTTATGCTAAATTTGCCGTAACTAAACACTACATAATTCTCACACTTTACGTCTTAGAATGTCTATACTAATATGAGGATTATGTTTCATGAAAGCATTGTACTCCTTTCATAATAGAGACTTCGGAGCAGGGATGTGTGTCTGAATCTTGTTGGGCATTATGCAGTTGTATTGGAGCCTGATGAATGAATTAATAAATACAGATAAACAAAATTAAGAGTTATATCAGATTTACTCATGCGCGAGATATTTCAATCTTTATAACCTATTCACAATATTTTTAACCCATACATTCATTCATATAATTATATGTCATTAAAACTGGAAGCTAAATAATTTTTCATTAGACTTTGTGGCTAAAACAAGAGAAATACGGCAATCTTAAATCAATGCAGATTTGTTTCTTTTTCACTTTTCCAACGTATTTTTAGTATGTTGGTCTATATCTACATCAATGCTAAGATCAGCGGGGGTCTAGAGTAGTTAGGTTAGGTTAATGACAAAATGTAGACATCTTTGGGCTGATGGGGTATGGCCAAAATGGGACATTTCCGAAATTCCGCATCAAATGGGTGGTAACATTGCATACAATCACATTTAAAACAGTACGCACAACCATGTTTGTCAAAACTCGTGCATGTGTGAATAGTAACAAGTTACCTATAGGGTACCTATTGTACCTCAGATGCCCTAGTCTCTAGCCCACTCATAAGAATTCCTGGATCCCCTATTTTGTTTTCATGCAATTACCGGTATAACTATCTGGATAGATTATTGGATAGATCTTGCTTTTCAATAAATAGTAAATATTGTTTTGTAGTTGATGTATGGAAAATTATATTCATAAATTAGCTTCCCGAGATATACTTTCATAATTAGAAGTAAGCGAAGTCCACACATATTTATGAGTGGGCTATAAACTATGGCATCTGACTGTACTTTTCACGGCATCATACCCTATCAAAGATAGGGAGCCCTCTACTGAGTTTGCAGTGCTGAGCTGTTCTCCATTCAATTCAAACTCCACATTTAGTAATATTTCATAGAATGCCGTCCTTGCCTCTCTAATTTCGTTTTCTGTATAACCAGGCAAGCCACTGTCATTGTGTATACATCGTTTGCACATAACGTCCTTGCTACAGTCCTTCACACTCCTAGGTAGTATAACAAACCCATTGTTATTATTTCTGATACACATTTGTTATATCACAATTTCTTGAATAGTTTTCTTTGCCCAGTAAACCTTCTTAATTAAATGTTTTTGGTGATCAGGTATTTTTTCCCTTGCCACCTTGCTTCCATGCTTTGAGGCATCTTTTCTTCTCTCTAACTGCAGCTTAAACAATAATATTCCTCCACCAGGATACCTTATGTCTTGGTGCGCCCTATGTTTGCCCCAAGCTGTGTCTATGACATCAAGGAGCTGCATTCTATAAAGTTCCATTGGCCGTCGACGTCAGTTGACCTAGCCACTTCTTCATCTGACAAGGTTAAACTCTTCGCTCAAACTTTCACTAAAAGCTCCACCTTGGATGATTCCGGGGCTATTCCTCCCACTCCACCCCCCCTCTCTCCTGCTTGTGCCTAATATCCTAATCTTTTTTAAAGTTGTGCTTTCTAACCTCTCTGGCCTTAATAATAAGAAGGCGTAAAGACCAGATGGTGTTCCTTCAGTTGTAGTAAATAACTGTGCTTCTGTGCTGACTTTCTGATTGGCAAACTCTTCCGTCTCTGTTTCTCCTCTAACGTCTTCCCTTCTTGCTGGAAGTTTGCTTTCATTCAACCTGTCCCAAAGAAAGATGACTACTCTCAATTCTCCAACTATCTTCCAATTGCTCCAAAGTTTTTGAAACTTTTCATATATCATAATTTCCTTAGCATTCTCTTCTCATAACCTACTCTTAGATCGCCATTATGGACTTCCTTAGGGGTAGCTCTACTGGTGATCTTCTTTCACATTTTACTAACTCTTGGTCATCCTCCTTTTGGGTCTTCGGTGAGACCTCTTCTATTGAGCTAGACATATCGGAGGCTTTCAATGGAATCTGGCACAAATTTCTAATTTCTAAACTACCCTCCTTAGGTTTCTATCCGTCCATCTGTGCCTTTTTCTCAAATTTCCTTTCTTGCCATTCCATAGCTGTGGTTTTGGATGGCCATCGTTCATTTCCTCAACCTATCAACTCTGGTGTTTCTCAGGGTTCTGTTTTTATCTCTAATCATCTTTCTAATATTAATCTACGATCTTCTTTCCTGCACCATTCACTCATATTCTGACGACACTGCATTACACTATTCAACTAGCTTTCCACAACATCCCTTCCAGCAGTTACTCCAATACCCATGTGAGGAGGCCATTGCACACATATCTTTTGACCTTTCTACTAACTTCAGGCAGAGCAAACCTTGTTACTTTCAATGCTTCCAAGACTAATAATTACGTTGTATATTTGTCTTCATCACAACCCCTTCACCCAAGACTATCAGTTACTCATCAACAACATACAAATTGCCCCTTTATTTTCTCTTAATAATCTTTGTGTCCTATTTCTTTCTGATCTCTCTTGGAAAGATCATATTACCACTCTAGCTAAAAGAGCTCAGAGGATGGGTGTACTCAACTGCCTCCGAGAGTTCTTTACCCCTGCAACTGCTTCTTGCTCTGTACAGAGGCGCATTGAGTATGTGTCGCATCTGAGAGAGAATCCTCTTACACAGCACTTCTAGACAAAGTAGAAAAAAAGCCTTTCGTCTCTTTAACTCACGTCCACTCACTGATTCTCTGTAATCTCTTTTTCGCCACAATGTTGCAACGCTCTCGCTATTCTACTGCTATTACAATAATCAATGTTCCTCAGAGCTCTCTCAGTCTATACTACCTCCTCTCCATAGAGCACGTAGCACCCATCTTGCAACACAAACCCTGTGCAACTCTCCAACCCCAGAGTGAAACGATATAAAAAACTTGCTCTTATTCAGCACCTGAGCCCTGGAACTCTCCCCTGAATCTATCTTTCCTACATCCCATGTCTTAATTTGTTTTCTTTTTTCTATGTGGATGAGGGAGACAAAAGGCAAAACTGCCTTTGATGAGTGCCCAGAGTTTAAAGAGTGACACGGCCAAGATCAAGGAATGTTCGAGCCAACATGTCTGGACACAGAGTTTGAAGGAATTTAAGTCATTGGATGAAGGAAAGATGGATTCAATGAGAGAGTTCCAGAGCTCAGCTGTTGAATAGAAGAAAGATTAGGAGTATTGTTTCACTCTTGAGTTAGTGAGTTGCACAGAGTAAGGGTGGGATTGTGTTGCAAGACGGGTATTACGTACCCTACGTAGAGGAGGTGGTATACACTAAGAGAGCTCTGAGGAACACAGACTATTGTAGTAGTAGTAGAATAGCGAGAGAGATGCAACATTGCGACTAAGAGAGAGATTGCAGCGAGTGGGTGAGTGGATGGCAATTAATTATACGAAAGGCTTTCCTTTCTACTTTGTTTAGAAGTGATGTGTGAGAGGATCCTCCCCACATGTGTGAACAATACTCAAAACAAGGACGCAATGTGCTCCTGCACAGAGCAAGAAGCTGTGCATTGTAAAGAACCCCTTGTGGCGGTTAAGCACACACAGCTTCTGGGAGGCCGCCTTAGTAGGAATGGTAATATGGTCCTTCCAAGAGAGAGTAGAAGAAAAAGAGACCGAGAATACCGAGAGAAAATAAAGGGTTGATTTTTATGTTGTTGAAGTTATATGGGTTAGTCGTCTAGGAGTTCACAACGGGTAGATAGATGGAGAAATTGGGTTTTGGAAGCATTAAAGGCAACAAGTTTTTCTCTGCCCCAATTGGAAGTGGTAGTTAGATCAGAAGATAAGTGTTGCATGCCATTCTGTTAAACTAATTGAATATTGTAAGGTAGAATCGTCTGCATATGAATGGATAGGACTGGAGATACAGTTGAGAAGATCATTTATGAAAATTAGAAAGAGAATTGGAGATAGGACAGAGCCATGAGGAACACCGGAGTTGATAGGATGAGGAAGTGAATGATGGCCATCCACAACCGCAGCTATGGAATGGCCAGAAAGGAAATTAGAAAGAAAGGCACAGATGGAGGGGTAGAAACCGAAGGAGGGTAGTTTAGAAATTAGAGATTTGTGCCAGACTCTATCGGAGGCCTTCGATATGCCTAGCGCAATAGAAAAGGTCTCACCGAAGTCCCGAAAGGAGGATGACCAAGACTTAGTAAGATATGAAAGAAGATTATCAGTAGAGCGACCCTTAATAAAGCCATACTGGTGATCTGAGAGCAGATTATGAGAAGAGAAATGCTTAAGAAATTTGGAAGTAAGAATAGTTTCTAAAACTTTAGAGATACAAGAGATGAAAGCAATTGGACGATATATGGAGGGTTGAGAGCGGTCACCCTTCTTGAGGGACATGTTGATTGAGAACAAACTTCCAGGAGAGACAGAGACGAAAGAGTTTGCCTAGGCAGGGGATCAGCACAAAAGCACAGTTTTTTAGTACAACAGGAGGAATACCATCCGGACCGTATGCCTTCATAGTATTGAGCCCAGAGAGGGTAGAAAAGTACATCTTCAGAATGGATTAGGATATTAGGCATAAGTAAGAGAGAGTGGGGAGGAGAGCGAGGAATAGCGCCGGAATCATCCAAGGTGAAGTTGCTAGCGAAAATGTGAGCAAAGAGTTCAGCTTTGTCAGAGTAAGAAGCTATGGTTGTGCCATCAGAGTGGAAAAGGGGAGGGAAAGACGAGGAAGAAAAATTGTTGGAGAGGTTTTTGGCTAGATGCCAGAAAGCTTGGGAAGAGCTAGAGTTGGATAGTGCAGTGCATTTATTATTGATGATAAGAGTATTTGGTAAGTCAAAGAACAGATTTAGCTTGATTTCTGGCAGAATCATAGCAAGAATGAGATTCTTGAGTTTTAAGGCATCAGTACCGTTTGAATGCTTCCTTCTTATTGTGGACAGCAATAGAAAAAGCATGAATAAACCATGATTATTTTGTATTTGACTGAGAGAAAGAATATGGAATGTATGCCTCCAAGCCCGACGGGATTACGTCGGTATGTGTTCAGCACTTTCCGAGGGTCCTCGGCCACGGAAGCAAAATTATTTCCATGGGAAATCAAAGAAGTACTGGCGGAGAGCCTCCCAGTCGGCTGCGCTAAAGTGTCACAAGCACCGCCGGGTGGGAGGATCAGGTGGCCGTACTGGAGATATAGGACAGGTGACAGAGATACGTTTATGGTCGGAGGAGCCCAAAGGAGAGAAAAGATCGACAGTATAAGAAGAACGGTTGGAAGTTAGAAACAAGTCAAGAATGATGGGCTGCCCTCCGAAGCGGTCCGGGATACGGGTGGGTTGCTGAACCTACTGCTCTAGGTCATTTAGGATAGAAAAGACGTAGGCTTGTTCACCAGGTTGGTCAGTAGTATGAGAGGAGAGCCATTGGCGGTGGTGAACGTTGAAATCTCCTAAGATAGAGATTTCTGAGAAAGGAGAAATGGATAGGTGTTCCACTTTGGAGCTTAGCTAGTCAAAGAATTAGGGTAAGTCGGTAGAGTTAGGGGAAAGATAGAGAGCACTGAAATATTTAGTATGAGAATGACAGGATATTTTGAGTCATAAAGTTGAGAATTCAGCGGAGTCAAAATCGGGAACACAAGAGCAGGTGAGTTTGTTTTGCATACATGCACAACATTCACCTTTGTCTTTGAAACTAGGATAGATAAAGTAGGAGGATACAGAGAAGGGGCTGCTGGCAGTTGCTTCAACCTCCGTTTGTCCACACACTTAGGCTGGTACATTACTTGATTTTAGCCCAGTTGCTCTTTCAACTCTGAGGGAGGTACTCGTCAAAGGCAGTTTTGCCCTTTATCTCCATCATCCACATATAAAACAAAATACGAACTCGAAGAAGCCTCATAACACTATGCCAGTCTTAGCTGAATGACAACAGCTTTCATTGTTGTTGGTGTCCAGCTGCTGGGCATTGTTGTTGGTGTCCAGCTGCTGGGCATTGTTGTTAGTGTCCAGCTGCTGGGCATTGTTGTTGGTGTCCAGCTGCTGGGCATTGTTGTTGGTGTCCAGCTGCTGGGCATTGTTGTTGGTGTCCAGCTGCTGGGCATTGTTGTTGGTGTCCAGCTGCTGGGCATTGTTGTTGGTGTCCAGCTGCTGGGCATTGTTGTTGGTGTCCAGCTGCTGGGCATTCTTGGTTAGTACTGCAGTGTCACTTATCCCTTATGTTTAGCTTCCTTAGTTATGAGATTTTAAGACGTTTTCCAAATTAGGATGATGATTTTAAGACCTTTCGTACCATTTCTTTTTCAATATCAAGATCTTTTGTACCATTTAGGTGTCATTTTTGTTCTTGGTTAGCAATAGCGAGCCTGTAATATTAGAGGTATCGGCCTTTGGTCGGGACATATTTCTATTAAAAACTTTACAGATATATTTTGAAGAGGGATCTTGAGGATAAATGATTTAGCTTGATGGAGGGCTAGGAAGAATTCTAAATAAAACATAAATACATGAATAAATATGTAGACTAAACAAATAAACCCTACCCCTTTAAGGGCAAAGCTATCTTGGGACGTAGTCTGGCAGTGCAATAGTCTAGTTTCCTTTGGAATTTCTAGTTTTCTTTAACAAACTCCTTCTATGGGAAACACTTACACACCCTCCATTTTCGAAAAGCCACAGCACCATGGTGCAAGCCAGATTGTGAAAAAGGTATTATATGCTAGTATATCTCGGTGCATACCACCTACCTTACGGCGAGTAGGAGGCACCTGCCTTTCAACACAATCCTACTTATAGCCTGTCCACCTCACCAACCCAAGAATTTGCAAGTTGCCTCAGTCTTTCTTTTATTCAACAAGTGAACTCTGGTGATCTCTCCCTCAATCAATCTTTCCTTCCTCCTATGACTTGGACTGCTGCAAAGTTTGTGTTCCAGGCATTTTGACCCCAACGTCTCTTGAATTTGGCTTGGTCACTCTTTTGGCTTTGGGGGGGACACTCGTTACAAGCAGCCTGCTTTTTGTCTACTTCATATTCATATAACACGAAATATACCGTATATACTGCCTATGGATTTGGTAAAGCCACATCCCCAACGAGCAGCTGAGAGTGAGATCCGCTGCTATCAGGCCCATAACAGATTTTGATATGCATTAGTAGCTCACACTGATAGCGCTTATCTAACAGCCAAAAACAAACATTTGAGAATATTTAACAGTGGGGTGAAATAAAGTTGCGTTGGTTACATACAATAGTACAGTTACCCACATAAATTACTTGTTATTCCAGGGTTTTTACCGGGATTGTATATAGGTTGTGGTGAGTTCTACCTGACTAGGGAATTCCAAGATCATACAATACATGCATACAAGTCAAATAGAGGACATATACTGTATAACACCGAGTATAATACACATTAACAGTTTTATTTATCTTAACTCCTACTTATATTAGTTACAGATAGTGATACGTAAATAAATGATAAATGTATACAACAGAATACTGTCCTAGCACGATCGGGGATCTAGGTGTAGCTCGGGTATACAATAGGTTTGTAGTTTGCCTCTTGAACAAAGCATTACTATAGAAATGTTTATAAGTCGTACCACCATATGTGTTGTTTCAACATTTATACATAATCGCTAAGCACTGGTACAATAGACAAGAATTTATTCTGAATCAATTATAGTGGACTCCAACTTTTTATAAACACCTGCGCACTGGTGAGATTTAGACAGAGTCAATGGTTGGGACTCTAACTTATTATTTGCACTGATACACTGGGTGAGAATTAAGTAGATTCAATATGTTGGGACTAACTTTATAATTATATGCACTGATGCGCTGGGCAGGAATTAGGTAGAGTCAATATGTTGGGACTCAAACTCTATGTATATATACTGTACACCAACGCGCTGGTGAGAATTAGGTAGAGTCAATATGTGGGGACTAACTTTATGTAGGCACCTGCGCACTGGTGAGAATTAAGTAGAATCAATGGTTGAGACTAACTTAAGATACCTCGTCACTGGTATCGACTTGTTTCTCGTTTCTATTCTGGGCTCCTCACTAACACTGAGTTGGAGAAGGAGTTTAAGTACAGCTTGTGATCGTCTGATCCGTTGGGCCGTTCAAGCTGCCCTGTCGTGTGGAGCAGTTGTGTAGGTTACAGTTGGATTAATTGGTATTGGGTCTTAAATGAGACTCCTTAAATGTCATGACACTGGGCACCTCATCGGACGAACGCGAGTATGTTTCTAGCACAGAGCTAGGAATACTCTACTCTCCTGACCGTTATATTAATCGGTGGTGAAGTTCTGTTCAGGTACTCTTGGTGTGGGGTCTATAGTATAATGTCTCCAATGTCATGACACAGTGACAAGATATCGGGCTAACGCGAGAAAATAATAAGGTCATGACCATTAATATATTTCTCGACTGCGGCTGACCTTTATAAGAGGTTCAGAGAACTCTGAGCGGTGTTTAAACCTTTTAATTATCAGTGTCCGCTACCATGGTGTTGGACAGAGGTACTAATGCAGTACTTTATGCAGAGTGCTTAATCGGCCTTAATGGTCTTTCCTTAGCTGGCTTAGCGTGTGCTAGCTTTAAGAACTATTATTATTATTATTATTATTATTAAGGTATCTCGCAGAGCCCTGCAACTAGGCAAATGACCTTGGTACGCCAAGTAACCTTTACTAAGTTGTGAGTGCGCATTTAATAAGAGAAGTAACTATGGACATGTACATAACAGTGTACTCCTGATATTAAAAGTGAAGCCTAAGAAGTTCTTAATATTGCCAATACCATGGTAAGTATATAATATTAATTCCTCAATAGGATGTTTTACTTCACAGACTTTTAGGGATATTCGGCATGCCTTCAATCCTGAGAATGGGAGGGTAATTTTAGGACTTTCAAATCACTAGTATGCCAGTGTTATTTGAAGCCCTAGAATTGCTTGCCCTGTTCATTTTTCGTCGAGATAGTGACGAATTTAGCCGAGATTTCCTGGGGTAGATATGCGAGGGTCACAAGGTCATAAGTTTGGTCAGGGGTGGATCTAAGGGGATTAGGAGGGCCCCTTAGAAGCTATAGTGGGCAGGTGATTCAGCCTTTGAATGGAAGTAGGGAATAAGTGTCTGCTCTGGTGGTGGTGATGGTGATCCTTCTCACCCTGGCTGAAGTCTATTCGTTTTCTTGTAGTTTCCTGTGATGTTGCAGGTATATTAATATTCTTCCTAAGTGTTAATGGACGCTCTGATGAAATAGTGGCAATCCGTGCATCTCTTCGGGTATTCGTGGTGGGCGGGGAAGCAATATCCGTATGGAAATAGTGTCGGGTATTACTCGTGGAATTCTGGTGGTAAGTTTGTACACCTGGTATTCCTCCCCATGCGCATTCCATTATCGATGGTCTCCTTTTCTCTTCTGTTGTCTCGCCTTTAGTCTGCTTCTGTTCATTCTGCTTCTTGTTGATGTGGGGTAGTTTTGGTATGCGCGCGGCATCGTAGATATTGTCTTGATTATTGTCCATGTCTGTGGTAATCTGTTTTGTTCTACTTTAGTTGCTCCTGTATTCTGTACCGGAAGTTGTTCTCCTTGGCGGCAGCCAGCATGTCTTTCTCGTCCGTCGTTATTTTCTCGTTGTTTATTTCTCTTTACATCTTCCATCGTTACTGCTTTCTCCATCTTCTTCTTAGTTTCCTTCTGCTTATCGTCGGCCTTCTTGGTGGTGGTCTGGGGGTCTGCAATGTTGCATCTGGTGGTTGCTTCTTCTTTGTTTCCTTGGTCTGTCTTCGTTATCCGATTTATTTTAGTTTCTCCTTTCGTATCACTGTATCGTTTTCCTTCATGTTTTGTTTCTCGTTCTTCTGAGTTTTCCTTTTTCTGTGTATGGGAGTCTTCGTTAATGGTGTTATCTTAGTTATGTTTCTCTGTGTGATCTTATGTAGGAAAATATATTTAGTATGAATGGACTCTAGTGTGGTTTCGTTTAATTATCAGTTAACTAATCAGAGTGGTTAACCACTTCACAAGAAACTCGTTTCTCAATCATGCGCATTATATATTCATGTATAAGATCACGGAGAGGAACATAACTAATGTGGGCAACTGTTCCTGCTGTATAAAAGAATGATACAAATATCTGTAATAATAATTAAATATCATTGGTCACTGTCTAAAACCGAGAAAGAGAAAATTGCAAAATAATTCTGTTTGATTTATTGCTCAAATTATAATAGAACACTGCTTGTTTTATTGTTCAAGTTATTAGATTTTGACAATCTGTTAAAAAGGCTAGCGAAACATAGAAGACAGGATCAAGGTCTGAAACATGAGTTCAACAGGGCCAGGAATAAACTAAGTAGGACAATTAAATCAGCGAAAAATAATTATTTTCACAATAAGGCAGAGGAATATCAGAATAACTCAAAGAAACTATGGAGGCACCTAAAAACAACAGGCTACAGCAACAAGACAAGGGATTCGTCTAACACTAATATTGCTCTCACCATTAATGATCAGGTTTGCCACGATAAATGACAAATTTCAACCTACTTCAACTCCTTCTTCACTTCCATAGCAAACACACTTGCACAGAACCTACCTCAACCTCTCAATAAATACACGACAACAACGGCCACCTTTCGTAATTTCTACAGAGATAAAGACATACACCCGAACACATTTAGATTGCAAAATGTTAAACCAAAATACACTTTTGACGAGCTGTCTAACCTAAATGTACATATAAGAGCACAGGACCAGACAAAATTCCTGCCAAATTTCTACGAAATGGAGCCATTGGTATAGCAGGCCCCCTAACCCACATCATCAACTTGTCAATTAACACCAACACTGTACCTGCTGAACTGAATGAAGCTATTGTAACCCCTCTATTCAAGAAAGGAAATAAACTAGAAGTTGGCAACTACAGACCAGTTAGCATATTATGTATTGTATCTAAAATCCTTGAAAGAGCGGTATACATCCAAATTGAACACTACCTCAAACAAAATGATTTATTCTATAAGTTTCAATCAGGTTTCAGATGCATGTACTCGACAGATTCCTGTCTCATCCACTAAACGGATCACATTCGTAAAGAAACGTCTAAAGGTAACTACACCGGTATGGTTCTTCTTGATCTACAAAAGGAGTTTGACACAGTAGACCATGATATCCTATGTCATAAACTACAAGCAATGGGCATAGGGTCTGTGAACTGGTTTAAATCTTATCTTAGTGGTAGAACCCAAAGAGTCAAAATTTATGATAATATATCTGATCCTATGCCAATTAACTGTGGGGTCCCGCAGGGAAGCATCCTTGGTCCCTTACTCTTTCTCTGTTATGTGAACGACATGGAACTGAGCGTCTCATGTAAATTATTACTGTATGCAGACGACAGCGTGCTTCTGGTTTCAAGAAAAGACCCAATAAGTATTGCCGCATCACTTTCCAAAGAACTAGCATCATGTAGTGAATGGCTAGTGGACAATAGACTATCTCTTCACCTGGGCAAGACGGAAGCCATCTTATGTGGAACAAAACGCAAACTGAAAGACATTGTGGGCTTCTCGGTCAACTGTAATGATATTCCTATAACAACAGTGTCACAAGTTAAATATCTCGGACTGAAACTGGATGCGAGTTTGTCAGGTGAAACAATTTTGGAATCTATCCTGAGTAAGTGTAGAGCACGTATAAAATACCTGTATAGACAGGTGGGATGCTTGCCCGCGGCGACCAAAAAGACCCTCTACCAAGCGCTTGTTCAATGTCATTTTGACTATTCTGTGTCATCCTGGTACTCTGCATCATCTAAATCAGCACAGCACAAACTTCAGGTCAATCAAAATAAAATGGTTAGGTTCATGCTGAACCTACGACCCAGATCACATGTTGGCCAGGAACAACTTCAGTCACTAGGTATGCTCAATGTCTCTGACAGGGCCAAACAAATCAGGCTAACTAATGCCTTCAAAATTTTCTATGACAGAGCTCCAGAGTATCTAAAGAATGATTTTGTTAAAGCAAATGAGAGGAGTGGACGTAATACAAGAAACAGGATGTTTAATTTTGAGGTCCCGAGAATCCAAGGACAGGGTAAGCAAACATTCTTCTTCACTGCCATCAAAGACTGGAACGACCTACCCCAGTCAGTCCGTGAAAAGAAAACACTGTATTCCTTCAGACATAGCCTGAAGGAACACCTGAACCGGACAGCTGCGAGAAGGGAGCACCAAACTTATGTCTACTACTAAATACGACATAAGAGATAGACAAACCAAACTGAAATGATTACTGATTACGGATTACTGATATTTACTATAGGATGTAAGGTATCTTAAAATAACCCCCTAGAAATACTTTCTCTAAAGTATCTATTTCTTTATCCTCCCCATTTCCCCAGCTAACCTAATCCCACAAGGACCCCAATGGAAATACGCCTAACGGCCTTATTGGGCTATCCTTAGTTGGAATTATGCAAGGCTGGTACATGTCATATTTATAACATACTATGTGGTACCAACTCTGTAAATTGCTAACTGAATAAATATTATTATTATTATTATTATTATTATTATTAGAAACTACTGTGTTTCATTTATTGTTCAAATTATTATGAAGAGTTTTCGTTTACACTTAACTGGTATGAGTAACAGCCTACCTATCAACATGATATAGAACTGAAAAATCTGAATTATCATCTAGAAGAACATGACGCATTTTGACAATATAATGCTAGTTATCAGTAAACGATTCAATACTGCTTAAAACGGAACTGTTGGAATTAAAAGGTTAAGCACCATCTCAATTAACCCTCTGACCTCCATCATATGGGGAGATTGGAGACAACAATCACGCAGGGCAATACCCATGGGAGGTTTCATAGGCATGTGATAAAGAGTTGCTGGAACTCCTGTTGCATTTGTCTGGCTTCCCTCACTTGTTTCTGTTTGACTCTCATCTACACAGTGTAATCCTGCTAGCTCTCTCAAACACCTCCTCCTATTCATGTCACTCAACTAAACAATTACACCATACTTCTTTCCGATACACCATAAAACATTTAGGTGTCGATTTCTTCCTGACGAGCGATAGCAAACCTATTATATAGGAGTTATCGGCCATCGGTGGGTATATAGGAGTTATCGGCCATCGGTGGGTATATAGGAGTTATCGGCCATCGGTGGGTATATAGGAGTTATCGGCCATCGGTGGGTATATAGGAGTTATCGGCCATCGGTGGGTATATAGGAGTTATCGGCCATCGGTGGGTATATAGGAGTTATCGGCCATCGGTGGGGACATTTTCCTACCGAAAAATTTGCAAATGTATGGATGTTTTTTTAAGCTTGATGGAGGTCTAGATTGGTAAATACAATAAAATAGTTATAATTACATGATTATATTGATATCCAAAATAGTTATAATTACATGATTATATTGATATCCAAAATTCGAAAAGGGATATTAATCGTGATCGTGTACTTAGCCTTTAATTATGACCTGGATGTGGCTTCTCAGGTTTGAATCCCGGGAGATTCATATGCTTTCATTAATTTATTCTAGTGCATTGGGGTTTGTAATGGAGGATTAATGTTAAGAACGGGGTGTTCCTTAATTTCTATAGGTTCAGGAACTAATATCTAGCGAGGCCAGTCCTAGTGATCTTGGTCCCATACATAGTTCTAGCGAGGCCAGTCCTAGTGATCTTGGCCCCATACATAGTTCTAGCGAGGCCAGTCCTAGTGATCTTGGCCCCATACATAGTTCTAGCGAGGCCAGTCCTAGTGATCTTGGCCCCATACATAGTTCTAGCGAGGCCAGTCCTAGTGATCTTGGCCCCATACATAGTTCTAGCGAGGCCAGTCCTAGTGATCTTGGTCCCATACATAGTTCTAGAGAGGCCAGTCCTAGTGATCTTGGCCCCATACATAGTTCTAGAGAGGCCAGTCCTAGTGATCTTGGCCCCATACATAGTTCTAGCGAGGCCAGTCCTAGTGATCTTGGCCACATACATAGTTCTAGAGGCCAGTCCTAGTGATCTTGGCCACATACATAGTTCTAGAGGCCAGTCCTAGTGATCTTGGCCACATACATAGTTCTAGAGGCCAGTCCTAGTGATCTTGGCCACATACATAGTTCTAGAGGCCAGTCCTAGTGATCTTGGCCCCATACATAGTTCTAGCGAGGCCAGTCCTAGTGATCTTGGCCCCATACATAGTTCTAGAGAGGCCAGTCCTAGTGATCTTGGCCACATACATAGTTCTAGAGGCCAGTCCTAGTGATCTTGGTCCCATACATAGTTCTAGAGAGGCCAGTCCTAGTGATCTTGGCCCCATACATAGTTCTAGCGAGGCCAGTCCTAGTGATCTTGGCCCCATACATAGTTCTAGAGAGGCCAGTCCTAGTGATCTTGGCCCCATACATAGTTCTAGAGAGGCCAGTCCTAGTGATCTTGGTCCCATACATAGTTCTAGAGAGGCCAGTCCTAGTTATCTTGGCCCCATACATAGTTCTAGAGAGGCCAGTCCTAGTGATCTTGGTCCCATACATAGTTCTAGAGAGGCCAGTCCTAGTGATCTTGGCCCCATACATAGTTCTAGAGAGGCCAGTCCTAGTGATCTTGGCCCCATACATAGTTCTAGAGAGGCCAGTCCTAGTGATCTTGGTCCCATACATAGTTCTAGAGAGGCCAGTCCTAGTTATCTTGGCCCCATACATAGTTCTAGCGAGGCCAGTCCTAGTGATCTTGGCCCCATACATAGTTCTAGCGAGGCCAGTCCTAGTGATCTTGGCCCCATACATAGTTCTAGCGAGGCCAGTCCTAGTGATCTTGGCCCCGTACATAGTTCTAGCGAGGCCAGTCCTAGTGATCTTGGTCCCATACATAGTTTTTTACACTCACTAACACATTAGGCTGTCCATAATGCAGTTGGGTCCAGTACATGATTAGATTGGTATTCAGAATTCGAAAATGGATATTAATCGTGATCGTGTACTTGGCCTTTTAACTGTGTTGGTGGTGTAATGGTTTATATGCTTATGTCCTGGGTGTGATGCCCCAAGTTCGAATACCGGGAGGATCATAGAATTTCACTAATATATTCTAGTGCATTGGGGTTTGTAATGGAGGATTAATATTAAGAACGGGGTGTTCCTTAATATGAAAAATAATCCACCAATAAATATACCCTTCTCTCGTGAGGGGACAGTGGCTGTTTGTTTGGTCTATTAATTCATGTATTCATATATTTATTTAGTTTCCTCCCTAGACCTCCATCAAGCTTAGAAAAACATCCCCTAGACCCCCCCTTCAAGATAGATTTGTACATTTTTTGGTAGCATAATGTCTCAGGCAAAGGCCGATTCCTCCTAAAATTACAGGCTCGCTATCGCTCGCCAGGAAAAAATAGACACCTAAATGAGACGAAGGGTCCTAATATTGACAAAGAAATGGGGTGAAAAGTCATAAAATCCCAAACTAATGGAACAAACTTCTTAAAATCTCAAAACTAGTGGGGCTAAACATTAGGGAGAAGGGGGTCCAGAAAAACGGTCCGTCTCCCCTTAACCCGGCAAGCGCGATAGGCCTCACGGAAGGCTTCCTATAGGGAACGCGATAGGCCTCACGGAAGCAAGACCATAAAAAAAGCCTTCCAAAAAAAAAAAAAAGGGCCTATCAAAACAAAGGATTTTGTTTCTAGGCGAGATAATTCCCCTCTAGTACTCATCCATGTGTTTCTCACCCCTTCCCCTCCCCTCCTTCCCCACCTTATTCCCCCCTCCCCCCCCTCCTCAATTATCACCTATTTTTCCTCTTATTATCATCATTTATCGGTTATTTTTCTCTCCCGCAATAATGTAGCACAAGTGGGTTGCATAAAAGATCGTTATGCAACACCCAGACACCGGCACACACCGCCCCGCTCGTCTCAGTTGACTCCCAGACAGCGAGAGGGGAGGGCTGCCTGTGGCTCTCTCTCGCCTGAGATTATGACCGGGTGGCCAATATCTTAGTTTTTCACCACCCAAATGCTTTTCCAACTTATTTTAACACTCTTGAAGGTTCATATATACACCATATATGTAAAATAAAAGCATACCGAAAACAAATAATGCTTTACATTGTAAATATAACGAATTCTGTCAGAATCCAGGGCTAGAAATGCACAAATAACTACCCTAGCACCTAGGTCTATATCACGCTTGTCAGGTTAAGTAAAGAAGGGACCTGCGTGAGTAATAAGGTTAATCCAGGTCGACTTTACCCCTTTGATCCCTGCATGTCTTTCCTAAGCTGTATTAAGGGAGCCCAGACGGTATTGTGAAGCATAAGTTACTGGTTCGGCTCAATGGTTTAAGGAGGGAGTTTAGTTTTCTCTCTAAACCTCTATCAAGCTTTAAAAAACACCCACAAGACCCCCCCCCCCCCTTCGATATAAATTTGTACATTATTCGGTAGAAAAGAGTCCCGGCCGAAGGCCAATTCCTCTTCATATACAGACTTGCTATCGCTCGCCATGAAAAAAATCGACCCCTAAGTAGCATGAAAGGTCTTAATATTGGCAAAGAAACGGGGCAAAAGGTCTCAGTATCGCCAAACTAATGGGGCGAATGTCTTGAAATCTCATAACAATAGGGCTTAACATGAGGGAGGAGAGGAGTACTCGAAAAAACAACTGCCTTCCCTTAACTCAAGAGTGAAACGTTACTCTCAAACTTTCTTCTTCTCAACAGCTGAGCTCTGGAACTCTCTCCCAGAATCAGTCTTTCCCTCTTCCTATGACTTAAATTGCTTCAAACTCCGTGTGTCCAGGCATATTGGCTCGAACGTCCCTTGATTTTGGCCCTATCGCTCTTTCAACTATGGGGGAGGCACTCGCTATAGGCAGTTCTGCCTTTTGCCTCTCTCAATCACATAGAAAAAAAGAAAACAAAATAGTCTAATAACTGCTAAAACGCATAGTGGTCCTCAAAGGGTTAAGGGAGGTCACCGCATAGTGGTCCTCAAAGGGTTAAGGGAGGTCAATGCATAGTGGTCCTCAAAGGGTTAAGGGAGGTCACCGTATAGTGGTCCTCAAAGGGTTAAGGGGGGTCACCGCATAGTGGTCCTCAAAGGGTTAAGGGAGGTCACCGCATAGTGGTCCTCAAAGGGTTAAGGGAGGTCACCGCATAGTGGTCCTCAAAGGGTTAAGGGAGGTCACCGCATAGTGGTCCTCAAAGGGTTAAGGGAGGTCACCGCATAGTGGTCCTCAAAGGGTTAAGGGAAGTCACCGCATAGTGGTCCTCAAAGGGTTAAGGGAGGTCACCGCATAGTGGTCCTCAAAGGGTTAAGGGAGGTCACCGCATAGTGGTCCTCAAAGGGTTAAGGGAGGTCACCGCATAGTGGTCCTCAAAGGGTTAAGGGAAGTCACTGCATAGTGGTCCTCAAAGGGTTAATAGTCCATGAGCCAGGCCAGATATCGGTACCACCTGGGGTGACTAAACACGAATGGTACTAAAATGTTTATAGAGTGACTGTAAGTACATTAAGATATGATAGCCTTCTCGCACTGGTAGCTTAGTCTAATTTTTTTGATGCAATAGGGGCGCTACCCAAAAATAAAGATTTTTAGCGTGACGCTCGGCGTTTTCCTCATTTTCTTTAAAATCCATCACACAATCATCGCGAAACTTTGAACACCTATGTAGAATTATATTCTCTACCAGAGTTGTTCCTAGGTATTTTTCAAATTTCCTCATATTTCGGAATATACTCTATATTTTTGGGTATTTTCCTCTAAATCTAGAATAAATCCTTAAATATGGGGAACATTGAAAAATATATTCTAACAGCTCTTGTAGCTTATTTGATTCTCTACAAGAATTATTCCGATGTGTATTTCAAGTTTCTCCATAGTTAGGGGTTTATTTCATATTTGGGGATTTTTTGTTATATTTTGGGGATAATTTATTATTGGAAGGAGCAAACATATGTAGAGTGGTTTCCATGTAATGTGTTTGTTTGTTCATGGTTTAATGGTGATATTTTTTGCAGGTGTGTGTCAACTGTTTGACGGCAGGATGGAACCATCTGCGAGGAAGAGAGCACGGATCGACTGTATCATCCACTGCTCTGATGATGACAGCGATGCTCTGGTGTCACCACAGGATTTAGACTCCTGGAACACATTGCTCAGGGCTGCAGAAATCAGGCAGCATGATCCAGTCCTGGAAGCAGCCAAGGGCCTTGAAGAAGGAGGAATACCACACATACATTATCACCGTAAATGTCGTAGTCTCTTTACAATGAAGAAGTCACTGGATTCTATCCTTGCCAAGGGTGTCAAGATAGAATCAGCAAGCGTCGACCCCAGGAGGAGGGCATCAAGGGATGCCCCTAGTACTAGCAGGGTGTATGCCAAAGTATGTATCTTCTGCGAGAAGTCAAGCAAGTACATAAAAACAACAAAGACAAGGGAGCCACTCATACAGTGTGTTGAGCTACGAGCAGATGAGAAGATTCGCAGAGCAGCAATAAGGAAACTCAACCAGAGAATCCTTGGTTTAGTTAGCAGAGACCTTGTTGCTGCAGAGGGTCACTACCACAAGTCGTGCTACAAACTCTTCACAAAAGATGATTTCCCAGCGGCCGCCAGGTCGGGTGCAGGTGAAAATCAGGAAGAAAGCGAGGAAGCACGCTACGAAGAGGTTGAGACAGAAGCCCTCGAGGAACTCTGCTTGTATATAAGGACCAAATTATTCCCCAACCCAGAGGTACTGCCTATGACAAACCTCACATCTAGGCTTGAGAGATCCATGATGTCCCGTGGTATTATCCAACTGAAACCAGCGACAAAGAAACATGTTCGCCGAAAGATTGAAACCGAGTTTGGAGAATCACTACACTTTGTCCCAGATGAGAAAGGAAAGCTTCTAATCTATCCACGCAGCCTCTCAATGGACGACCTTGCCCGGCAAGCACACAAAATGGCAAAAGACCTGCAAGAAGCAAGAGCAGCTAACTCTGAAGATGTCTTAACCAAAGCAGGAATGCAGCTGAGGAATGAGATCAATAAACAAGATGTGAGTCAGCCATGGCCTCCCGATACAGATCAGAATGTCATTCCTGCAGCAGTCACTCAATTCCTGCACACCCTGCTGACAGGAGAGTGTGAGTGTGAAACTCCCTCTGAAAGAGCTCAACGTCTTGCCACTTCCTTTGGCAGTGACTTGGTCTTTGCTGTTACCAGTGGCAAGACAAACCCACCCAAGCACGTACTGCTGACCAATGCTGTAAAGTCTTTGACAGGAAACACAGAACTGATCCGAACTCTGAATTGTCTTGGTCACTGTGTGTCTTACTCAATGTTTGAGGAGATCGATACAGCCCTTTGTATCCAGAAGCTGGAATGCTCAAAGGATGACATTCCACTGCCAGCAAACATCTACCCTGGTGTGTTCACAACCCTGGCCTGGGATAACATTGACCGACTTGAAGAGACCCTAAGTGGAGCAGGTACTTCTCATAGAGTCAATGGCATTGCTGTCCAGTCCAAGGTTGCAGGCTCTGTGCCAGAGAAAGTCCTGCCAGAGATTACCAAGTCCAAGATAAGAAGCATCACTCAGACATCATCAATGCTGCCAATATACAATGTTGGGCGGCGGGCAGGGCCACCTAGGATTGAGACTGCGTATGTCGACACTACCAAGGAAGTCCAGGATTCAAAGACAAAGAACCATATCTGGCTTCTTACTCGAATGTCAGACCATGAGGACCAGTCCATCAGCAGTTGGACTGGGTTCAACATCAAAATGCGCAGAGACATTGCAGTGGTTCAGGACACTGTAAGCTACCTGCCCACTATCAATGCTCCCGCAACAGAAATGTCCACCGTTAATGAAATCTTGGAACAAACGCATGCTATCATGCAGTCCTTACAGCTTAACAAGATTGTGTGCGTGTTTGATCAAGCACTCTATGCCAAAGCTGCCGAAGTTATCTGGAAACAAGAGAAGTTCAAGAACATTATCATCAGGATGGGCGTCTTCCACACAATCTGTAATCTCATCTCCACCATAGGAAAGAGGTTTCAAGATGCAGGTCTTAGAGATCTGTGTGTGGAATCAGGTATCATCGCAGAAGGATCAGTGTCAGGAGTGATGAACGGCAAGAGGTACAACAGAGCAGTGAGACTACACAAGCTCGTGTATGAAGCACTGATGAGGCTTGCATGGAAAGGCTTCCTTTCATGGCTAGAAGAAAACCATTCAAGGGACATACACCATCTAGATGAAACACTGAAGGACATCAACAGCTTTCACAGCAATGTGTCTCAGGGACTCTTTCAAGAGCTGATGGAGAGTGAATCATGCACACATATCATGAAGCTTTTCCAAGTTTATCTTGAGACCCTCAGAGATGAACACAACCTCTCAGCATTCTGGATGTCATACCTGGACATGGTTGAGATCATGCTGGACTTAATTCGAGCCTCCAGAGAAGGCAACTGGATGCTCCACCTAGGAGCAATCCGACAGATGATACCGTGGTGTTTTGCCTATGACAAAGTGAACTATGCCCGGTTCCTAACCTACTACTATACCTTGATGTCTCGACTGCCCATTGAACACCCAGAGGTCCATGAACACTTCATGCAAGGTGGCTTTTCGGTCCAGATCGGTAGCAAGAATCCCTTTGGACGGATCCCTGTGGACCAGACAATCGAAGAGACGATCAACAAAGACACCCAGACACCAGGGGGCACAAAAGGCTTCAGCCTGAAAGGCGGAGCTGTCGCCAGGTACTACCTGACATCGGAGTATCGCAGCAGGTACTTAAGGCAGCTCAGGACTATGGTAGTAGGCCAAAAGTATACGGACTTCAGCCACCCAGACCTACAGATGCCCAGGATTAGAAGAGATGAGGCCGATGTCCAATCTTTAGTTCAACTGATGGAGACCAGCTGGTTGAACCCCTTCAACGCAGAGCAAGAAGATCTTGTCAGTTTGTCAACTGCGACTATGGCACCACCAGAAGTTGTCAAAGACCTTCTAGGGGCCTACAGAATAGGAGAGGATGCATATCAAGCCTTCAAGGAAGAGCGCCTGGAGATCGATACGCCAACTATACAGTTTCATGACACGATGACGAAGACGAAACTGAGAACGTTCACTAACATCAGAATGAAGCCACGCTCACAAGACCATGCCAAGGAGGTTATCTTAAAGGCTGACAGGAACCTATTTGGCCAGATGATCCTTGTTGCCGAGAACAGAAAGCTCAAAATGAGTGATGTCTTGGCTCATCCCCTGGGGCCTTTGCCTTGGGCACTTGCCAGCGGTGATGGGTCTCTCCGCAAGACCAACAAGGCTGCCCTCGCAAAGGAGTTAGAGAGGAATGTTTCTCCTGCAGAAGTGATACCCGAGCCCTCTGCTACCATAATTGATGGGATGAGCCTGGTCCACAAACTGAAGGGAAACGACAAAACTTTTTCACAGCTTGCAGGTACAGCACTGAGTCACGCTGTTCATGAAGGTGCTAAGAGCAGGCGCATTGATGTTGTGTTTGATATCTACAAGGAGACATCCATCAAGGATGCAGAACGAGCCAAAAGAAGTGCAGGCACAGGAATTCATTTCAAGAACATTCAACCTGGGCACAACATCCAGCAGTGGAGAAAGTTACTCGGTAGTTCCTCCAACAAGGCAAGTCTTATCAAGTTCTTGGTAGAAGAATGGAAGGCACCACAGCACAGGGAGAAGCTCAAGGACAAGGAGCTGTATGTCACATGTGAGCAGCGCTGCTTCAAGATCACCAAAGAGCAGTGGGAAGAGGCTCCTGAGCTTAAGTCAACTCAAGAAGAAGCAGACACACGCCTTCTTCTCCATGCACTTCATGCAGCAGAATCTGGGAACAAGTCTGTCATCATCACTGCAGAAGATACAGACGTCTTGGCATGTGCCACAAGATCCCATCCCATCTGTTCCAGAAGTGCGGGACGAAGAACCGGACAAGATTCCTGGATATCACCACACTGAGCCGCACACTGGGAGGCAGCGTGTGTGATTCATTGATTGGTATGCATGCCTTTACAGGCTGTGATACCGTCAGTGCATTCGCTGGCCGAGGGAAGATGACGACACTCAAGCAGGTGAAGATGGACAAGACATACCAGCATGCTTTTCACGAACTTGGACGCTCATGGGAAGTGTCTCCTGAACTCTTTGAGAAGCTACAGGAAATCACCTGCCACATGTACCTACCATCTACCCACACAACTAAGGTAAACAAGCTTCGGTATGAGCTGTTCTGTGCAAGACGTGGAGAGGTAGAGTCAAGTCAACTCCCCCCTTGTGAGGACTGCCTCTTCATGCATGCACTGCGTGCAAACTACCAGGCTGCGATCTGGAGGAGAAGTCTTCAGAGCCAGCCATTTGTTGCGAACCCAACAGACTGCGGTTGGATGACAGATGAGGACGGTAAGCTTGCCGTCAACTGGATGCGAGGCTCACCAGCACCAGATGCTGTTATGCAGCTACTGTCTTGCAAGTGTGTGCGGTCATGCGAACTCCCTAAGTGTACTTGCCTCAGCAATGGTCTAAAATGCACGGACATGTGCAGGTTACAGACATGTCAGAACAAGGCTATTGAAGAAGAGCCGGTGGCACAACAGTCAGATTCCGAGTCGGACGTAGATGATATTTAGGAGTAGTAATTTGCCATAATAGTATGTACAAGCCCATGGCATGCTTAGTGTGTATTTACAGGACTTGTATTAAATGTGACAATTACTATATGCATTTTGTTGACATTTAGGCATTCCTGTCCCCAAATTTGACATTTTAAAAAATTTCGGAATTTTCGGTAGGGTATGTCTATTCAAGAAGTGATAACGACCATTAAGCTACCAATGTGCAAGGGCTATCATATCAAAACATAAACTAGAGACATGTAGCAAGCTAAAAATACCTAAGAGAATTAGTCACCCCGGGTGGTACCGATATCCCAAAATTCGGGTCTTGGCTCATGGACTATAAGGGAGGTCACCGCATAGTGGTCCTCAAAGGGTTAAGGGAGGTCACCGCATAGTGGTCCTCAAAGGGTTAAGGGAGGTCACCGCATAGTGGTCCTCAAAGGGTTAAGGGAGGTCACCGCATAGTGGTCCTCAAAGGGTTAAGGGAGGTCACCGCATAGTGGTCCTCAAAGGGTTAAGGGAGGTCACCGCATAGTGGTCCTCAAAGGGTTAAGGGAGGTCACCGCATAGTGGTCCTCAAAGGGTTAAGGGAGGTCACCGCTTTGTTTTATCTTTCTCTCCTTTTCTCTCTTTCCCTGGCTTGTTTCCATTTGGCCCCATTCAGCCAACTGTTTTAAGACGTTTATCCCCATCCAGGTGTCGATTTCTTCCTGGCGAGCGTTAGTGAGCTAGCATTGTATGGAGAAATCCGGCTTCGCCGGACACATTTTTCTATCGGAAAATTTACAAATTTAGCTTGCTGTCAAAACAAAAATATATATTTGCTGGCTCGCTACCTCTCGCCAGGAAAATATTGACACCTGGATGGGGGTTATCGTCTTAAAACAGTAGGCTGAATGGGGCCGAATGGATACAAGCCAAAGAGAGAGGTAGATAAAGAGAAAACAGCGAGGTGGGCTCCCTTAACCCTCTGAGTACCAGCGACGTGTTATATTTTCTGTTAGCTATATTTAGACGATATTATGCAGCTTGAAAAGGATCTGTGGTAGTTAAAAGGATCTGTGGTAGTTAAAAGGGTTGATTGAGACAGTTTGAAGCGTTATTATGGCCAGAGGTCCTTCCTGAGCTGAATAAGATCATCTAATAGTTGCCACAATACGATGAAAAGGGACGTCCCTAGTACTGACTGGGTTAACTCTTCCGAAATCCGGTTATGCATTTTTGTCTTTAAATGCTTAATGTTCTGGGTATTATTAACCGTTATTAATGTTCTGGGTATTATTGTCTTTAAATGCTTAATGTTCTGGGTATTATTAACAGTTATTATTCAGATTAGAAAGGGTACATGGAAGTCAGAGGGTTAAGGAGAGGAAGTTGGTTTTTGGAGTCCTCCTCCTCCCTCATGTTTAGCCCTATTAGTTTATGAGATTTCAAGACATTTGCCCCATGAGTTTGGCTATATTCAGATGTTTTACCCCATTTATTTGCCAACATTAAATTAAGACCTTTTGTGCCATTTATGGGTAGATTTTTTCCTGGCGAGCGAAAGCAAACCTGTATTTGAAGAATAATCGGCCTTAGGCCGGGATATTTTTCTACCGAAAAATGTACACATTTATATCGAAGGGGGGTCTTGTGGGTGTTCTTTTTAAGTTTGATGGGAGATTTAGAGAGCAAACTAAACCTCCTCCTTAAACCATTGAGCCGGTGGTGATGGGCTGGTCTATCAGAATGAGAGTTGAGCGTTCTCTGCCATACCCATAGCTTACTCCGACTGTTCCTTTTACTTATATATTTTCTAGATCTCAAGTGACTGCGTCTTTTCCGTGAATTGACCTCCCTAATGCCAACCCTGGCAGATTGGGAGCCAAAGCATCACATTTTTCCTTTGCCCCTCAACTTTCCCTTTATAATTGCTGAGGGGCACAGGGCCTTGGGTGGGGCTTTTGTTTCCCGGGCGTTTCCGCACCCTCCTCAGCTCCCCGCCTTTGAGTGGCTTCAGTCACCTGGGCATTATTAGTGGTAAGCTGGGAGGGTTCTGTGGGGGCACTCGGTTATGGCCTTGGCCTTGCTCGGGACCTTGGGGCTGCTCGGCCAGACAGTCTGAGGAACAGCAACAACAACAACCATTGAGCCGAACCAGTAAAATATGCAGCACAATACCGTCTCAGCTCCCTTAATTGAGATAGTCTTCACCCTTATAATTGCCACATCTCCTACCTAATGGCATAGCATAGCCACATATACTGCCAAAATGCGTTATAATCTTCAAAGGGTTAAGGGAGCCCACCTCGCTTTTTTTCTCTGTCTCTCCCTATATCTTTGGCTAATTGTATCCGTTTGATTTCATTCAGCCTACTGTTTTAAGACATTTATCCCCATTCAGGTGTAGATTTTTTTCCGTGAGCCAGCATATTTTTAACACCTTACGAGCGGCCTAGGCGGTAACTTCTACTACCTGCCAAGCGGGGATTTTACACTAAACGAGCATATTTCCGTGCTCTTTTTCATGCATAAACAAGAGCCAGAGCGTAATACAATTATGTATCCCTGAAAGGGCGTTAATTGAGCTTTCCAATGACCCCAGAACCATCCTTCTACAACCATGCGTTCTCTTGCAACGATCGTGCAAGACGAGTGCAAAATCCCTAAAATACGGTAATTTCCATAAATAATTCCCTGTGTATCGAGGCTGTGTGTGTGTGTGTGTGTGTGTGTCTCAGTAGTCGCGCGGGACCCGTGCCGAGCGGTCATGAGCCGGCCTATGCTCGTCCCACCGCTCGGCTCTCTCTCAGAGCACATTACGTGCTCAAAATTGCATGCTACTATAGCCGGGCCCCGCTCTTTAGGTTGAGGTTCTCTTGTCCGACTATAGCCGGGTGCCGCCAAAGAGGGGTTAATAATGTGTTTTGACTGCAGGCTAAATTTGTAAATTTTTCGATAGAAAAATGTCTCCGGTGAAGACAGACTTCTTCATACAATGCTGGCTCGCTATCGCTCGCCAGGAAATAATGGATGCCTTGATGGGGATAAACGTCTTGAAACAGTAGGCTGGATGGGGCCAAATGGATAAAAGCCAGAGAAAGAGATAAAAGGAGATAACAAAAAAACAGGGCACCCCCCTTAATTAAGGGGACGTTGTTATAATTGTCGTGTGGGATGCCACATGTGTTGACACTTTCTCCACAACCAACATCGCCAGAAACGCCGACGAAGCAGGTGAAGCCGCCCGGATAGCAGAAAATAAAAAGCGAGAATAATATCAAGCCATCGCCAGAAATCATCAGTTCGAGCCCCTGGCATTCGAAACTTCAGGAGTCTTCGGCCCTACCACCCTTAAGATGGTGAATGAAATAGGCCATAAAATCAGAGAAGTTTCAGGAGAACCCCGGGAAACCCTCTGGCTCAAGCAAAGACTAGGGATGGCTATCCTCCGGGGCAATGCCACCAGCGTCATTAGCTTAGTTCGACAGGACTGGGTCATGCCACTGTGTGAGGCCCGGGCAGGAGTGGTGTATCCGTAGTCTTTCCACAGTAGGGTAAAACAAAACAAACTTTATTTGTATGTAACATGTGTGATGCACATAAATAAAAGGGGATGTGTCGGATGGTTGAAAGCCACAGTTGCTCGCGCGTTTGGGGCTAGCAACACTTATTTTGAAAAACATGTATCCTCCTTCATTCACTGTCCCCCCATTCACTCACTCAACCCCACAATTTGCCGGAGGATAACAGGTTTTTCACAATACGTAGACGGAGGTCTTTTTAAAAATTATTTATATATATTTATATATTATTATGACTGGTATATATATTTGTTTTAGTTTGCTCCCTAGACCTCAATCAAGTTTAATATAAAACATTTTCAAAGACTCCCCTTCAAAATAATGTTTTACATGTTTCAGTAGAAAAATGTCCCGGCCTTCAGGCTCGCTATCTCTTGCCAGGAATAAAATTGACAGCTAGATGGCACGAAAGGTTTTAATATTGTCAAATAATTAAGCGACAATCTTAACATTTGAAAACTATCTATCTATCTATCTATCTATCTATATGCTCAGGCCCAATCCCCATTTTGGGGGTAGCCGACTCAAGACAGAGCAAGAACAGGGAAAACACAAAAACAACATAAAACAACGAATAAACACAGATAAAAAGCACAAACTCACACACATCCAGGTCACCCAGGAGAAGACCCAGAGACCAGGGTCACCAAGGTCGCTCCAGCACTCCCCCGGCCCCCGACCACCCGGAGAGGTTCCGATCTCGGCAGGCAGACATGCAGCGGAGCCAAAGCCACAAGCCCTCCCACCACACTTCCAGGCACACCCTTCATATTAATAGTCTCCCCAGGCCAGGCGCCTGATGGACTATTATCTAGTCCAACTTGCGCCCGACCCCTTACTCCAAATGACCACGTGTTCACTCAACTATTCACAAGCATTCTCCATTCACTCCTGTCCACCACCACTTCCCCTGCCTGATCTATAGTCATGCCTCTATCATCCAAAGCCTTTCTTACACAGTCTCTCCATCTCAATGGGGGTCTTCCTGCCCTTCTATCTCCCCTTGTACCTGACTCACATATTCTCTTTGTAAGCCTTTCATCTCCCATTCGTTCAACATGACCATACCAGCTCAGCACCCTTCTGTCCACTCTGGCTGACAAATGTTCCTGCTGCCCCACTCTCCTACGTATCTCTTCATTCCCTCAATCTGTCTCTACGAGTAACTCCACACATACTCCTCAAGCAGCTCATCTCCATCACATTTGAAAACTAATGGGGCTAAATATGAAGAAGGAAGATCATAAAATAATACTTCACCGAGATCACTTAAGCCGGTATCACACGAGAGCTTTTATAGTCAACATGCGATGATCAACATTTTTCTGGCAACATTTCTGTGGGTATCACAAGGGCAAATACTATCTTAATTTACCCGCTGACTTCCATATGCCCTTCCTAATTTGAGTAACATCGTCTAATAATAGCCTGAACAAACTGTAAAAAAAAATCCTAATCCTAATGGGGTTAATTAAACAAGAAAAAGATAAAGGGGGTGTGGTGGAGTGGTCTTGTAACTGGACTGGTAACCCAATGATCCCGGGTTTCAATCCTGATGTGTCAATGAGAATATCTTATTGGGATGGAATTTGTGCTGTACCTAGTATCAGTGCATTACCACAAAGCCCACCGAAACACCCTCCCCAAAAATATCCTCATTGATCCTTGATTAAATAACACTATGAATATTCTCATATTCTAAATATGCTACAGGTGGGCAATGCCTAGTGAGTTCATTGCTCATTAAGTGGCATTCTGAGAGTTAGGGTCCAAGTCTTGAGGGTGAGAACGTGAAGCGCAGAGGTGAAGCAGTTTCAGAGATGGGGCTGCTTCTAGCTGTGAGTTGGCAACTAAGCATCTGCAAAGGCAGGATGGTGAAGGCTGGTTGCAACTCTAAGCGCTTCAAATGTCTCACTACCTAGACTGGAACGAAAGCTCACGGGCTTCACCGTCTTCAGTGGTGGAATGTACAGGCTCTCGGCCTATGCTTGACAGGGAGTAGCTGGAATATAGAAAACAAAAATGCACATCACGTGGGATTTAGGTTTCAATTTCCTCCTGCCAAGCGATAGCAATCCTGTAACTTAGATTAAATATAACCTTCCCCTTATAACAAGAAAACATCAACATACCTCCAGTGAGTCGGTATAATTATGGATGTCCTTCATGTGTATTGTTATTTTGTCTGTCGCCTCCTCCACCATTAGCTGCACCTCCACAAAGCCCTCAATGGTGAAGTCCCCCGTCAAGTGAGGTTGTAGCATGACGATGTAGTGGGAGGGCGTGAGGGAGGTGGGTAGGCGGTAGTCGGTAAGCTGTGGGGGCTCGCTCGTGGTGGTGGGGACAATTGTGGTGTTCGCATCCTGTAATGGTAGGAAGAGAGAGTTGTAAGGGGAGGTTGTAGCCTGATGGTGTAATGGGAGGGGAAGGAGGTGGGCAGGAGGTCGTCGGTCAGTTGTTGGGGCATGGTTGTGGTGGTAGTGGCGGTCACATCCTGTAATGGTAGGGAGAGGGAGTTTTAACACAATCAATGTGGCAGACATATATTTACGTCCCATACTGCGAACGACATGCATTAACGTTTTGGTAGTTTTGGCTGAGTTGGTTGCACCAACTGCTGTCCACAATAAAGAGGAAGCATACATATGGTACCATCGCCTTCATACTCAAGAATCTCAAAATCTTAATTTGTCTGCCCAGCATCATACCAAATCTGTCCTTATGACTTGCCAAAAACTCTCATCCATTGCAAATGTAATGAACTTTTCAATTCTGGCTCTTGGCACCAAGCCAAACACCTCTCAAACAACTTTGCTTCCGCATCTTTCGCTCCTCTTTTCCGCTCAGATGGCACCAACGTCACTTCTTCCTCTGATAAAGCTGAACTCTTTGCTCAATCTTTTACTAACAATTCAACTTTAGATCATTCCTGTGCCATATCTACCCCCTGCCCCCTTCTCTCTTTCTTATGCCTAATGTAATAATCTCTTTCAAAGATTTGTTTTCTTCCATTTCGGAGCTTAATACAAATAAGGGGTATGTGCCCGATGGTGTCCCTCCTGTTGCACTAAAAAAATTTGCTACCATGCTGACTCCCTGCCTAGGTAAACTTTTATGTCTTTGCATTTCCTTTAACTCCTTTCTTTCTTGCTAGAAGTTTACTCTCATTCATATAGAACGAAAAATAAATGGCGCATCTCCCCTTAACCCATTGACTGCAGGAGACGTTCCAGAACGCCATGGCAATTTACAGCATTTTACAGGCTTTAAAGCCTGTAGAATTGAGTGTGAGTGAGCGCAGCAGGCCACCCATCCTCTCTCCAGCCAGTCGGCCGCGGCACTGAGGAGTATGAGCCATACTCTCGCTAGCCATACAGCGATGCCAAAGGCAAATGTAGCGCGACGTTTGCGATAATTCCTCAGTATTAGCGAAGTCTATGGTAGCACTGCAGGTGAAGCCCGCTAACTACGAAACTCGTTTTGTTGTCATTTTGAAGTTTCTTTCTAGTTTTTGGCTGAATACATTTAATTTCATTCAAACACTTGCTTAATCAATCAGGAGTGCCTGAATGAGCTCTAATGTGGCGGAAATGGGCGGAAATTTGCCCGCAGTGCAAGTGTTAAGGTGGTGTCACACGAACACATTTTCGGTCAATTGATTCAATCTGGCAGCTTCTGATTTTAAGAGGAGATGGACGTATTTATTTGCTTATTATTTGATCCATATATAATTGTTTAATTTCCTCCCTAGACCTCAATCAAGCTGTAATAAACACCCTCTAGACCCCCTTCAAGATAAATTTGTAAATTTTTCAGTAGTAAAATGTCCCAGCCGAAGGCCTGTTCCTCTTACAATTGCAGGCTCGCTCTCGCTCGCAAGAAAATCATCAACACCTAAATGGCATTAAAAGTCTAGAAATTGACTACGAAATGGGACGGAAGGTGTTAAAACCGTCAAAGTAATGGGCCGAACGTCTTAATACCTCAAAACAAATAGGGCTTTAGTTTCGAGTGAAAATGGGGTCCCGGAAAAGCGAAGCATCACTCCTTAAAATGGATCTTAGTTCAGTTTCTTAATAGCATCTACTTCCAGACTAGTTTTTTTTAATTTTTGTATGTGAGTGAGGGAGGCAAAAGGCAGAACTGCCTGTAGCGAGTGCCTCCCCCAGAGTTGAAAGAGTGCCAAGGTCAAAATCAAGGGACGTTCGAGGCAAATGCCTGGACACACAGAGTTTGAAGCAATCTATGTCATAGGAAGAGGGAAAGACTGATTCTGGAAGAGAGTTCCAGAGCTCCGCTGTTGAATAGAAACAAAAACTGAGAATAAAGTTTCATTCTTGGGTTGGAGAGTTGCACAGAGTAGGGGTGGGATTGTGTTGCAGGACAGGTGCTACATGCTCTACGAAGAGGGGGTGGTATACACTGAGAGCTCTGAGGAACACTGATTATCGTAATAGCTGTAGAACAGTGAGAGAGATGCAACATTGCGGCGAAGAGAGAGAGACTGCAGAGAATTGGTGGGTGGAAGTGAGTTCATGAGACGGAAGGCTTTCTTTTCTACTTTGTCCAGAAGTGCTGTGCGAGAGTATCCTCATCACATGTGTGAACAATACTCAATACATGGGCGCACTGTGCCCCTGTACAGAGCTAAAAGCTGCACATGGAGTAGAGAACCCCCAGAGGCGGTTGAGCACACCCAGTTTTTGGAAGGCTATTTTAGCAAGAGTGGTAATATGATCTTTCCAAGAGAGATCAGAAGAAAATGCAACACCGAGGATATTTAGAGAAGATGCAGGGATAATTTGTAATGTTGTTAAATAGTAGGTCGTATTTTTCCGGTAGAGGGCGACAAGTAGACAGATGGAGACATTGAGTTTTGGACGCATTGAAAGTAACAAGGTTTTCTCTGCCGATGCTAATGCTAATGCTAAAAATTCTTGTAATAAAAAGTAAAACAAAAAACCTGATAATTGAAAATTGGCCGGTAAGTGGGGATTGGGCGTATTTATTTGCTCATTTATGAATCTTTTTATAATTTGTTTTAGTTTCCTCCTTACACCTCCATCTATCTATCTATCTATCTATCTATCTATCTATTGCCTGACGCCGTGATCCCCGAAGGGGTGGCCACGAACGAATCGCCCCCATGCATCTCTGTCCCAAGTCAGTCGACACCCCTCCTCCCAACCAGCACCGCCTTCATCCATATACTTCCTCACACCACTCTTTCGGTTAACCTCTCCCTCTGTCCTTCCACCTCGCTCTCGTACACCTTTTTAGTCATTCTCTCACTTCCCATACGTTCCATATGGCCGAACCATCTCATGGTGTTCCTTTTCACACTTTCCAGCACATCTATCTCCACACCACACCTCCTTCTTACTTCCTCATTCGTCTGTCTATCCCTCCATGTAACTCATTTTCACCCCTCTCACTCTTGGTCTGAGTCTTTCCACCAACGTCCACGCTTTGCTTCCGTAAGTCAGTGTCGGGATTACCACACTGTCATGCAATGACTTATTCACTTCCATACTGACCACCCTATTTCTTGTTACTGCTTTCAACGTTCCTACATCCCTCTTCCCCTGTTACACCCTCCCGTACTTCTTCATCCATTGTCCCATCTTTACTCAACACACTGCCCAGATACTTAAATGAGCTGACAATCTCCATAGCCTGACCGTTCAACTTCACCTCACACTCTGTGGCTTCACCCCTTACGAAAACCATAACCTTGCTCTTCCCCGCATTTACCTTCAGATTCCGTTTTTGGCACACTGTTCCAAACATACTTACCAGACCCTGCAACTCCCATTCATTATCGCTCATCAGAACTGTATCATCAGTAAACAGCAGTACAGGTATCTTCCACCTATTTCCCTCCCTTATCAGCGATACACCAACATTCACTGCTCTTCCTTGTATTTCTTTCATGACTCCATCCATATATACAGTAAACAACCACAGGAACATCACACACTCCTGTTTCAACCCAACATTCAGATCAAAGAACTCGCTCTGCTCATTCTCCACACGTACTGCCGCCTTTACACCCTCATACATGGTCTTCACTGCTTCATCCACTTGCCATCTACTCTGTATATTCTAAAAACTTTCCACATACCTTCTCTATCCACTCTGTCATAGGCCTTCTCAAAGTCCATAAAGGCAACATACAGCTTTTGTTACTTCTCCAAATATTTCTCAACAGCACATTTCAGGGTAAAAATCTGATCTACACATTCACTTCCCTTCCGAAAACCACCCTGCTTGTCACCTATCCATTTATCCGTTCTCGCTCTCACTCTCTCAATCACTATCCTACTGTACACCTTCTCTACTATGCTTAGAAGACATAATCCTCGGCGGTTACCACACTCCTCTTTCCCCTTTACCCTTATATAGGGAGACTATTATGCCTGTCTTCCAGTCATCAGTTGCACTCCCCTACTCCCATGCTAATTTGCACATTTTCAATACCCATTCGACCACTATCTCAACACCATACCTCAGCATTTCCCCACACACTCCATCTATTCCTGGTGCTTTCCCCAACTTCACTCTTTTCATGGCTTCACACACTTCTGAACTCCTGATCCCCACCACCTCCTCCACTACTTCTCTTCTTCTCCCTCTCGTACCCCATCCAACTATGTTTGCTGGCGCTTCATTCCTTACATTTAGCAATTCGTTGAAGTACTCCCTCCATCTTTCTACTCTCTCTTGCTTCTCCGCTAGCCCTCGCCCATTGTTATCTTTCACACGCATACGGTTTCCCTTGCTACCTTCCCTAACTTTCTTGACTTCTTTCCATAACAGATTCTTACACTCCCTCCATTTTACGCTCAGATCTTAAAATCGTCAAACTAATGGGCCGAACGTCTTAAAATTTGAAAACTAATGGGGTTAATCATAAAGAAGAAGGGGGACCAGAAAAGCGACCACTCTCCCCTTAATAAAGCGCTCGTGTAACATCACCTTTAACTCCTTCTGTACCGGTGATGGTCTTTACATTATATTTGGGCGACTATTAGACAATTTTGTTCAGCTTAGGATGTCTTCTCAATAAAAAGCTTAATCATGATGTCTCAATTAATCTTTTTATAGCTACCATATATCCTTCCTATCTATCTATCTATCTATCTATTGCCTGACGCCGTGATGCCCGAAGGGATGGCCAAAAACGAAACGCCCCTATGCATCTCTATCCCCAGTCAGTCGACGCCCCTCCTCCCAACCAGCACCGCCTTCATCCATATACTTCTTCACGTCATCCTTTCACCTATCTTTCAGTTTACGTCTCCCTCTCTGTCCTTCCACCTCGCTCTCGTACACCCTCTTAGTCATTCTCTTGCTTCCAATACGTTTCATATGGCCGAACCATCTCAAGGTGTTCCTTTTCACACTTTCCAGCACATCTACCTCCACACCACACCTCCTTCTTACTTCCTCATCCGTCTGTCTATCCCTCCATGTAACTCCCAGGCATTTCTCAAGTAACTCGTTTCCACCCCTCTCACTCTTGGTCTGAGTCTCTCCACCAACGTCCATGTTTCGCTTCCGTAAGTCAGTGTCGTGATTACCACACTGTCATGCAAGGACTTCTTCACTTCCATACTGACCACCCTATTTCTTGTTATTGCTTACAGCGTTTCTACAACCCCTGTAGCACCCTTTCCCACCCAGATACTTAAATGAGCTGACAATCTCCATAGCCTAACCGTTCAACTTAACCTCACACTCTGTGACTTCACCCCTTTCAAAGACCATAACCTTTCTCTTCCCCGCATTTACCTTCAGGTTCCGTTTTTCGCACACATATTTACCAGACCCTGAAACTCCCATTCATTATCGCTCATCAAAACTGTATCATCAGCAAACAGCAGTACAGGTAGCTTCCACTCATTTCCCTCCATTATCAGCGATACACCAACATCCACTGCTCTTCCTTGGATTTCTTTCATGACTCCATCCTTCCTAAGCTTCATAAAATTGTCTAAATGTAGCAGAAATAGAATAACAAAGACGTCGCCAGTACAGAGGGGGTTGACAGCTGGGTGTGAACACTAATAATACGGGTCTTCTTAACCCCTTCTGTACCGATGACGTCATGAAGGGGAGAGGGGTCGCTTTTTCTGGACCCCCTTCTCCCTCATGCTTAACCCTTTTAGTGTTCAGATTTTAAGACGTTCAGTCCATTAGTTTGGCGACTTTAAGACCTTTCGCCCCTTTTAGTTGTCAATAAAAATACTTGTGTCATTTATTTTTATTTTTTTTCCTGGCGAGCGATAATGAGCCTGAAATTTAGGAGGACCGGCCGGAACATTTTTCTACATACAAATTTACATATTTATCTTGAAGGGGGATCCTGTTTTGAGTTTTATTTTATTTTTATTTTTATTTTATTTTTAAAGTTTGATGGAGGTCTAGGGAGGAAACTAGAATAATAATAAATACATGAAAAAATCCATCAAAAATTGAGCCATCTCTCTTTAAAAAAATATATTTTAGCTATATTTTTGCAATTTTGTGCAGTTTAAGAAGGATCTGTGGTAGTAAATAGGCTTAAATGAGATAGTTCAGAGCCTCTTAATTAATTGAGGCCCTTTATAAACCGACCAAAATCGTGTAATAGTAGCCAGAATCAAGTCAAAAGGACGGCACTGGTACAAAAGGGGTTCATAGCATCTACCTTCAGACCTTAGGAGCAGAAGGCTAGCAATCCTCCTCCCCTTGTAAAATTCTCCTGCTCAACAAGACAGAGAAATGACCGAGGGAACTCAAAAGTGGTCCCGGACCCAATGAATTAGAACTTTGAAGGTTTCCGTTCGGGCTCTGTCTCGAGTGGGCCCCCCCAGCAATAGAGTATGTGCCTGAGTATAAACTGTACATACATACATACTTACACACCTTCAGACTATAATCTATTCACTGTAGCTAGGCGAGAAATCATGACCTATAACCTCTGTAATTCAAAAAGGGCTAGAGCAAATTGGCTGTGAACTTCCACATCTATTCCTTGACTGACTCTTCCCAAATGGTTGAAATATAAACTCCATTCCTCTGGTCGTTTTTTAGTCACAAAGGTTAGAGGTAATAATTGCTCACCTACTTACAGTACAACGAATAGACTATAGTTGCCGACAAATGCTGCGAAAATATTCTGCAATAACAAGTAAAACAACCTGACCATTGAACATTGCCCGAAAAACTGTTCGCGTGACATTGCATTTACAACCCTTTCAGTACTGGGGACGTCCTTTTCCTTATATTCTGGCAACTATTAGACCATTTGTTTCAGGTTAGGCAGGACGTCTACCAATTGATCACTCGCGAGTTTCAGGCTATAAGGAAGTTCGGCCTGTAAACATCGATAATAAACACAAATACAATAATTAAGTAAGTTTCTGATGGATAAATAGTATGTCGAATTTGGCTTTATGTATTTATAAATGTACTAAAACCATATTACAGCTGGTAATTCTGCTAAATATCGAAGTAAATAGCTACAACTTCCTTATAGAATGAAACTCACAAGTCAATTATAAGGCTACATATTATCTCAAGTCTTCCTCTTAGCTACCATATATTGTAACCTGCCTAAGCTTTATACAATCGTCTAAACTTAGCTGTAATTCAATATAAAGACGTTGTGGTACACAAGGTATTAAGGGAGCCTACCTCGATTTTGTTCTCTTTCTCTCCCTCTCTTTGGCTTGTATCCATTCGGCCCCATTCAGCCTACTTTTTTAAGAGGTTTCCCCCATCCAAGTGTCAATATTTTCCTGGGGAACGGTAGCGAGTCAGCATAGGCTATATATATTTTTGTTTCAACAGCAAGCTAAATTTGTAAATTTTTCGATAGAAAAATGTCTTCGGCGAAGCCGGATTTCTCCATACAATGCTGGCTCGCTATCGCTTGCCAGGAAGAAATCGACACCTGGATGGGGATAAACGTCTTAAAACAGTTGGCTGATTGGGGCCGAATGGATACAAGCCAGGGAAAGAGAGAAAAGGAGAGATACAGTACGTCCTAGCATGTTTCACATGCTCGCACCAAGTCGGGGGACACACATAAAGCCACTCCAATAGCTTCCCCTCTCTCCAACACCCCTTTTCCCCGCTCTACACTTCAGAAAAAAATAGGAAAAGTAGAATATAGATACGAGGTGCCGTTGTAAAGGCTTATCCCTCAATACCTTCACCTGACCTGATATATATACATATATATAGTATATATATATATATATATATATATATATATATATATATATATATATATATATACCGGTATATATATATATATTATAGATTTGAGTCTCGAAGGGAAGAAGGAAAACCATATATTTAGTAGTGGCCCCGGAATCATTGACGATGCGCCTTAACATTGTTTATGGCCAATCTTTGAACTCAAGCTTGTCCTTCAAACTTCCCACCCGGGAGAGATCAAAATACGATTGCCACACATGAGCGAAATGCTCTTAAAAACCACTCACGGACTCGTCCTATATGATGTGGGTACCACTACTAGAAAAACTAGCAAAAAATATAAAAAGTTTAAACTTGATATTAGCATTGCGCTTCTCATGCGTCTGCTGTTCCGCACGCTTCGCTTCCCTCATCGATGTGATCTCACGTCCTTAATCTGATATATCAAGACTCTCAAAACATAGCAGATGAATGGGAAGGGGATGGAAGGGAGGGCCATAAGCGTCAATGATTCCGGGGCCACTACTAAATATTAGGTTTTCCTTCTTCCCTTCGGTACTCAAAACTTTAATTTATTAGTGGCCCCTTCATCATTGACGATACGCCTGATATCTCAAGACTGGAGGGGGACATTCATCATGAACATCATAACCACTAACAAATGACTATGGTTAAAAGAGAACTTGTACGAAAAAGATCATATTTAATAAAAATAATAACAGCTTTCACAGGCCGCATCTCTTAAAGGTTGCCAGTTGTGTAGCACAGTTACGTTTGATAAAACAGTTGGTGTAACACACATAAACTATACACTTTAGCTTATGAATACATAAATAAATCAATATCTCATCTCTTACAAAATACTGCAGTAATATGATGGCCTATATACATATGGCCCACAGGTACTTTATTACACAAATATGTGTACTCTTGCCCTTAATCCTAACCTTAAGATTAATGAGCATAATGGAAACTCTATTGCCATACAAATAGAGTAAACCCAAAAAATTTCCAGACTAGACTCCTCTTCGTCTAAGGAATGGGTTATCACATGACCTTCATTCTCGTTATCATGTTGTATCACATAGGAGGCAGGTTATTGGTCCTAGCTAGGATACCTCCCCCCCCCGCCCCCTTTTCTTTACAAAAATATCTTAAAATAAGACTCTCTTCCTTAATGCTATACATGTACGAGAAGGCTTCATGAGATTCACTGACAGGTACCGTGTTAAAAAAGTATGATTAGATGACCATAGTTTGGTCTGTTGAATGTCATTGAGCGAGTAATTATGTAGGAATCCGAGTGACACAGCCCACTTCCGGATATCGTGTGATCTAGCAAGAACGCCCGGATTACTCTCTCCAATTACTTCTACCAATAAAGCAGCCAACTGTCGCTTTTGAAGACGTTTACCTGTCCGTGAAATCCAGAGGGACCCTGTCTGAGCTGGCCGAGATTCCCGCATAAATAAAATGAGTGATTGCACCGGGCAAAGTAAATGGTGCTTATCGCCCTGTTTCAGGGCAGGAACTTCAAACTCTGTAAATACTTGACTACTGTGTTCATTTCTAGCAATGAAATTGGGAGCAGGAGCAATATGTACACTCATGTTGCGCCTCGAAAATCTTAAGCAAGATGGCTCCGAACTCATCGCCGCCAACTCAGACACCCTATCACCCGTGGCCAATGCCATTAGAAAAATGGCTTTCTTAAATCTTAACTCAAAAGGAGGATTATGACAATATTTACTTGATTGAAGCATTTCAAGGGTCAAATCAAGAGACCAGGTGGGTGTGAGTTGGAGTGGAGGAGGGCGAAGCCGGAAGCAAGCCCGCATGAACCCCTTTTCCTCCGCCTCTGGCACGGACAGGCCAGTTAAATCGAAAAAAGGTGTCCGAATTCCTGTGAGGTGATTCCTTATTGTGACAACTGACAACTTTTGCATTTCAAACAGGTAATTTAAATAATTATACACCAGAGCCACCGAGGACTGTTGTTGATCAGTTTCTACGATCCAGGTAGTAAACAACTTCCAATGAGATTGATACTGTCTTTGAGTTGATTTAGCATACTGATTAATCAACTTGTGAGTCACGGCTTCCCCACACTGGCCTAGCCACTTTGCCTTCTGAATATCCATAAGGCAAAAGTCAGCGAGTTCTTGAGGTTTCCAATTGTGTCTAAGTGGAAGTACGAGATTAGGAGCGACACCGGGTTCTCGCACCATGACTTTAATTGATTGTACCAAACTTGAGCCGGCCACAACGGCGCGATCATCGAGGCCATGCCTCGGTAACCCCATAGTTTGTGAACTACTTTGCACATTAAGGATGCGTCTGGCGGCGGAAATAGATAAATGGAGCTCCATTTGTCCCCCCGCCGGAGTCTGACTCCGACGTGCGAGGTACTGAGGCAGCCTGTGGTTTGCCTTTGACACGAACAAGTACCATCCACTTGTGGATAGTAGGGTTTGGCAATCATCTCTTGAAAGAAGTTTTGCTTGAGAGCCCATTCTACTCGAGTGCTCTGTCTCCGAGACAGAGCGTCTGCCCACAGGTTCGCCACGCCGGGCAGATATGTTGCATGAAGATAAATCTCTAGCTTTGCAGCCAGTCGAAAGATCTTTTCCGACAGCCATTGTAACACTTGAGATCTCTCTGACCCTTGTTTCTGAATGCATGTCATTGCAGTCAGATTGTCCATTCTGAAGGCAAGGGACTTTCCCGCCTGGCTCATGCCGTGCTCCTGTAGAAAGAATAAAGGGACTAACAACTCCTTGGCATTGATATGAAGGTGATTTGGCCTGGACCATAGACCCTGACCCTGATGTCCTAGGTTTGACTGGTAACCCCATCCCAGGGTACCTGACGTGTCTGTATCTATCCAGACCGTCGGAGGCAGAGCTGTCCATGTTAAGGAGGAGTGTATTAGTTCTGGCTTTGCCCAAGCCGCCAGTAGGTTGTGGATTAACTTTGGAGTTTTCCGCAGTGTTTCCGCTGGCAACAGCGGAAAGCACCGGTTTCCTTCCAAAATAATTTGTTTGACCTTCAGACGACCTAACGGGACCGTCAGCTGTATCCAATTGAGTGAGCCTACCAGAGATTCCCAGATCCTCATCGTTGTTGTCAGAGAATGAAGAAACCGAAAGTTTACTCCGAAATCTCTGACTGTTGTCTTCGCTCTGACTCAGAGTGCGTAACTCGGTATCCCAGATAAGACCCACCCACTGAATTTTCCTGGTGGGGATCAAGGAGGACTTTGCTAAGTTCACCTTGAACCCCAAGGCAGCTACATAAGTTAACAGCTGGTGTACATGTTGGAGGCAAAATATTTTGGTTTGAGCTACTACTAACCATTCGCCGAGGTACCATAACACCATGATCTCCTGCTGTAGTAATGGTAGCAAAGCCTGTCGGCCTAATTTTGTGAAGACTCGGGGTGCCAGATTTAGACCAAAGGGCATTCTTTGAAATACAAACGTTTGATGCCTGTTGCGCAAAGCTAGATATTTTTGAACGCGTTTGTTGATTGGGACATGCCAATAGGCTTCTGTTAGATCGATGGAACACATCCAACTCTGCGACGGGAGTGTTAATCTGATCTGATTCACCGTCAGCATCCTAAACGACTGATTGTGAAAATGGGTGTGGAGATAAGAGAGGTCGATTACCGGCCTCATCTGAACACTGTCCCTTTTTGGCACCAGGAACAACCGGGATGTGAACACGAGCTGTGACAAAGGACTGGGGATAATGATCTGTTTTTGGGCCATCTCGTTGACGACGGATCCCACCTCTTATGAAACATGATTGAATTATGTGGGGATACGTAAACGGGGTCGCCGTGACCACCGCCATGAGAGGCCTTTCTTGACCACTGTCCTCGCCCATGTTCGCCGGGGCCATGCCCGATGACATTCCCGGAAGTTGCCAGTCGCATGACTGGTGTTGCCCGGCAGTACTACTCTCGGATCCGCCTCACCTTGCCTTGGCACTGGGAGTGAGAGAGCCTTGTGGTGTCTCAGTTTTTTGGATTGGAGGGTTGTGACTCTGATTTTGGAATGAGGGGATGAGAGGCCTTGCTACCATCACTACCGGGTTTACCCCTTGACTGACCTATGAACCAACGCCCTCTACCCCTGGATTGACCTCGTCCTCGAGACGTTCCGTTACTGCCAGGGGTTGTGTATGTCTTGGATGACTGAAATGACTGGGACTGACCACGAAAAGAACTTTTAGCATTAGATTTATGTTTAAACGACTGCTCACTCTTTGGCTTAGAAGTAGTGGCAGGTTGGGAGTCCAATAGGAAATTGACAGTGCGACAGGCATCATCTGAGGCTAGGGTTTTGGTGAAAACATTTGATAATATTAGTCTCCTACCAATCTCTGTAGGGAGTCTTCTTACCAAGTACACCCTCAGATCTTGACGAACCCGTACCGCCTCAAAGAGAGCCGTTCGGATGTCGCCAAGGGACTGAATGGAGTTTTGGAGAAGAAGGCACCTAGTCAGAGAGAGAGCCTTCTGGGTGCCAGCATCCGTTACCGACTCAGTCGTCCTGGCCAGAGACGACAGTTTTAAATAATTTAACCCATCTGACTTAGTCCAATCGGAAAATAGTTTTCCAGCGGAAGCGGGAGGCAAGTCAGGGGATGGCATGTACACAAAATAATCAGGATTGTAAATAGTGGGAATGGCTTTTACAATTACATCAAGTACTTCCCCAGATTGGTTCTTGGCCCTTAATTTCTTAGCCTCACTTGCCTCAATAACCCAATGTTCCAGAACTGTGGCCTCTCCCGTAACTGTGGGCTGTGCGACCTCGAGGCGTAAAGGCTTAATGACAGTTCAAGATGTATCTGGTCCATATAAAAGGGGCATAGGGCCCCTCTTACTAGGGATAGATTTATCAAGTGGGGGAGGAAGCAATTCATAGAATAATTTTAAATTGGACGGCAGCATCGCCGTGGCTCCCAAGTGGGAGGCGTAGGAGTGACAGTGGGGGGAGGTAAGTTTACGTTAACCTGCGGTTGAACAAGTACTTGCCCTAGAGGTCGCACCGCCGGGGCTACTGGTACCGGAACTGTTACCTGTCGCTCTCCCTTAACCGGTTTCATAAATGCAAACCACTCCTGGAATTGTTCCCCTGTAATATAGACCGCACTTTCTTGGTCTGACTGGGACACGGACATCTCGGAGTCCTGCGTTCCCGAGTGCCGAGAAGAAGGGCGTTGGCCAGACGTCTTGTTACGACCGGCACTACGAAATAAACAAGGGCACTTAATGATGGACTAGATGATAGGCTATATCTGCAACAACAGTACGCTAATTCCAAAACCCTCGAACTATTACGCCGGTGAACAAAAACACTTAAAACCCTTCAGAGTTAATCTACTGGATAACGGGGTATCAATTAACTAGGTTTTAGTGCACTTCTACAAAGGCTTTCCAATGACGGCAAAGCCAACTCACAACAGGAGTACTTACGTTATGAAAATGCTCTTAAGTAATAACAATGCTTGAATAAACTATATAAGATTTAATAAAGGAATATATGCTTACGTTAACTTTAGTGCGAGTCTGTACTCAACACTAAACTCTTCAATGCTCTATGAATACACTGGAAGTGTACTACTACAGCAATCAGATATGGAATCTTCTGAAAAGGTCTGATGCTCTAAGATGCTCGTTAATATAGAACAGAAATAAGTGCAGGGGCAGGACACCAAAGCGTGTATCTTAAATACACCAATAAGTAGGATACATATATATAACAAGAAAGTGCAACAACTCTGTGACAGCACTTATAATAAACACTCAGAAACAGTACTTCCTTAGCCAACGTAACAGCCAAACTGGATTGTGCACTATGCATCAACCTAGGCTAAAATAAGGCGTGAATAATTCCTAAAGCATACACAATGAAAGTTAATAAACACAATGCTGTCTTTCTCACTAATAAAGTCTAGCAGTGGCATAAAAGGTACTAGGAAACTAGACAGAGCGCAAGCATGCTCGTAGCCTACGGTCTCCCCTTGAACAGATTTCCCTTATGTTACGTTAAGTGACTTGGAGGCTCTCTTGGTAAGTCCAGATCTCTAGTATCTGGTCTTGCCCTGGCGCTCCACAAAGGTCAACAAAATGAGGTAGCACTCATACAGGTAAGAGTAGGCAAAAGCCCTTTACCGGTATACTGCTACACTCGCAAAGGAAAATATGCACAAGGGTTACAGGCTAGCTAGCTTCGTCGATGTTGTACAGGCTCTGACTTGCCCCATACATAACTCAGACAACGACCAAAGATACCTTCCACTGTCTAGCGTTAAATAATGGGAAAGAACAGCTCAATAATTAGAAGCACCCCAACACTATGATACAATTTGACTATGACTCTAATAATCCCTAAAACTAGTGCAAACATATATGTAGAGCTGGTGCTGGTAATACGACTGACCGACTATGGAAGTCGTATGCAGAACCAGAAGGGATAAGTAATTGAATAAAGAGAGAAGTATGAAAACGAAGAAGTTCAGAGAGAGAGAAAGTGGTACAGGGGTTAGATTGGGGGACAGATTGCAAAGGACATGTAGGACCAAGCACGCCGTGCCAAGCTCTGCAGGAGAAACGCGAGCAGGAGCCCCCTCAGCACTAACAAAGGCAGCAGCAACCAATCACAGATGACTACGTCATGAGGAGCAAGTGTCATATGACGCGTCAGGCCCGCCAGCCAATCAAGAGCGTGGGAAACTCCTCCGAGCGAGGGAGGCAGCACATACATATACACGCACATATTACCACCTCGCTGCCTACCTCACTCTTTCTCCTTAAATTCACACAATGCATCTTATATTCTATCAATGATATAAAATACTTCCAAGTGTCGCAGACAAGAATAAAGATCACCACTGATCTGTCTGTGACAACATGAACTCTATGAAAGAAAGAACATCGTTCTACGATTATTGTAGCCCATTTCACTGCCCTGGCGAGCGCTAGCGAGTTACGAGTGCATTCTGGCAAGCTGGCCAGCGTAACACCCCGCCCAAGATGTGGGACGTTTCAGCCTCAGGTGAACTCCACATCTGATCAGACAGAATGCCCACCAACCCCGCATCACCTAGCTACTCTCCCAAGTTGTGAAAACAAGGCACGATCACAAACATAAAACACTGCATTATTAACAAAAATCTGCACAACACTTCCCCAAAATAATAGCATCATAATAATTATATCACGCTCAACGAGCAAGCTTCCCCAAGCCTAGCCTACTAAGACAACAACTCAGAGTGTCTTAGATGCTTGCTGTGATATACTGCACTTATATACTATCAAAAAGAAAGCTTTTATGTCATTTTTTTTTATATTTATTAATAGTATTTTTGGCGGCGTTGCACTACAGGGGCAAGCCTAATTTTTCTACACTCTCAAACAACACTGACTGAACGGCGAGGGTTCTCCTTCAAACATACCCTCCCATGACAAACAATCAGCCAGAACATTATCAGTGCCCTTAACATGCCACACATCCAACTTGTGTTCCGGCAGCAAAACAACACCTGGCACTGATAAACTGCCCAGTCCATCACAAGACTGGCACTTCTCTTTGCTCTTTCCGGCAACGGGGCCTGCCAATACCCTTTCACTATTACCACCTTAGTGATAAACGGGGCAGCCCCGATGCGGTCTATGGGGTCGTCAACTCTGGGTAATGGATAGGCGTCTGTCAGGGATAATGCTTCCACACTATTGCAATCAACATACACACGGATCTTGCCACTTAACACAGGTTGCAAAGTTACTGGCAACGACGACTCACGATATCCCTTATCCCTCAGACCCTTCTCCAACATGTAGTCGAGCTCTACTTTTACGACAGGCTGTCGAGCAGGATTTATACGGTAGGGAGTTAACTTGAGCCTTCCACTGTCTCCAGCCTCCATGTCGGATTCTACCCCGTACATCAGGCCTGGAGAAGCAACAAACATGCGGATGTACTGCCACAGCCTAGTAAACAACTTCTCTTGGCGCATAGGAACAAGAGGTTGCAACTTATCTCGAAGAACAACATGCCTAGTGCCCTCCCACAACCCCGCCGAGACCGTAGTTTCTACACTATAGTCTCCCTCCTTCACCTTTGTCCCTAGAACAGCCAGGTCATGAGAGGGACAATCTGTACCACCTGTGCAGTCACTCAAGTAAGGACCGAAGACAGCGAGGACCGAGGACAGTCATGAACATAAATGTAGATCCGACAAGAACCAAAAATATTATTAAAGAGCGTTCCGGGAGTTCTAAAATAACAAATTTAAAGGTTTTCTATGCAAACACTCGTATCATACTCAATAAATTTTCAGATTTAGAGGAGCTAGTGTTTACTGAAAATTATGATGTGATTGGCATAGCAGAATCTTGGCTCAATACAGAAGATAGAGACTTTTTAGCAGAGTATTCACTTCCCGGTTATGTAATGTTTGAGAAAAGCCGAATAAATCGAAATGGGGGTGGCGTTTTACTTTATATCAAAGAAAGTCTTAACCCTACCCTCTTGTCAAAACCTCAAATTGTGAACGTCGATACATCTTTTGTGCTAATAAAGAATAATAAAGGTACAAAAATAATACTTGCGTTAATATACAGACCTCCAGCTCAATCAGTGCAAACTGACCGAGAAATTTACGAACAAATTGCAGATGTAAGTAACTCACAAGATACCGTAATTTTTGGCGACTTTAATTTACCTGTGACCAAGTGGGGCGATACTCTTACTTCACACTCCGGACATGACTTGTATACGAACTTGCAAGAGAGTTCGCTTTATCAATTTGTTCAAACGCCGACCCGTGGTAATAACGTTCTTGACATTGTACTTGCAACAAAAGAAGAATTAATAGAGAATTTGAATGTTGGTGATGAATTCAGTAACAGCGACCATCGTACGATAACTTTCACTTTAAAGTTTACTAGTAACGAACCAAATAGTAGCATCGAAAAAGTCCCTAATTTCAAGAAAGCAAACTTCCATAAACTTAGAGCTATGTTTAAAGAACTGACTGGAGCTTTTTAATTAACAATAACGACATAAATACATCTTGGAAGTTATTCGAAACCACTTACCTAAAAGCAGTGCAAGACTGCATACCATCGAAAATACGGCGTCCAGGCCATAATAATAAGCCCAAATGGTGGAAGAAAGATATTTCAAACTCCCTGCTTGCTAAAAAAATTGCTAATAATAGATTAAAATACTCACAAAATGACGAAGAACGGGTGAAATTTGTAGAGCTACGACGCAAAGCCAAAAAGTTAATTAAGCAAAGTAAAAAGACCTTAGAGTTACATATTGCGAATCAAAATAAAACAAACCCGAAAGAATTCTATAGTTATATCAGAAAGAAAAAAAGTAGTTACTTCAACTGTTGGACCGTTAGTCGATGAAAATGGAGAATACACCAAAGACGAAGTACAAATGAGTAATGCCCTCAATACCTTCTTTGCATCAGTTTTTACAACAGAAGACCTCAGTGATATCCCTACACCATCGCCGATTCAGATTGATAATTCAGATGTTCTAAGCAATATCACCGTTACAGAGACAGAAGTATTGAATTGTTTAGATAAACTCAAGGTAAATAAAACGCCTGGACCTGATACAATCTCGCTTAGAGTTCTAAAGGAAGCTAAGGATGAGCTCTCCAAACCACTGACATTACTATTCAATAAATCCTTGCAGTCTGGAACTATGCCTGATCAGTGGAAGCTAGCCAACGTAACACCGATATTCAAAAAAGGCAGCAAATCCCTACCTAGTAACTATCGTCCAATTAGCTTAACCTCAGTTGTATGTAAAATGCTAGAAACGGTCATACGAGACAGACTCGTAAATCACTTAGAGGAAAATAACATACTTAAAGATACTCAACACGGCTTTCGTAAAAAACGTTCCTGTTTAACAAACCTCTTAGACTTCTTCCACGATATCCTCAACCTCTACGATGAGAGTAAAGCTGTAGATATTATATACCTTGATTTTCAAAAGGCCTTTGACAAAGTTCCCCACAAACATTTACTGCTAAAACTAAAAGCCCATGGAATACAAGACGGTGTGTTGAAATGGATAGAAAATTGGCTCAGCGACAGAAAGCAAAGAGTAGTCATAAACGGTAAGGCATTTAAATGGACCAATGTAAGTAGCGGGGTACCCCAGGGATCGGTACTAGGTCCAATTCTCTTTCTAATTTACATCAACGACATAGATGAGGGTCTCACCTGTACAATCTCAAAATTTGCTGACGATACAAAAATTGCAAATAGCGTACTCTCAAAAGAACAAGTTGACGATATGCAACACAATCTAGATAAATTGTCATGTTGGGCCCAAATTTGGCAAATGAATTTCAATGCGGATAAATGTAAAGTACTACATATCGGATACCTAAATGAGAAAGCAAACTATTCGATGAATGGCACTCAGCTTAAGAATGTAAACAGAGAAACCGATCTGGGAGTAACAATATCGAGTAACCTAAAACCGAGTCAACAATGTTCAGAAGTTGTTAAGAAGGCAAACAAAATAATTGGCTTTATAGGCAGGTCATTTGAGCATAAATCCAAAGAAGTTATCCTAACCCTTTACAATTCCTTAGTCCGCCCTCTTCTGGAATACTGCGTTCAATCCTGGTGCCCTTATTACCAAAAAGATATAAACAAGCTAGAACGAGTTCAACGTAGAGTTACCAAAATGATACCTAGCCTAAAGAACAAACCATACGAAGAGCGAAGAGCGTCTTAGAGAATTAAATCTATTTCCTTTAACCCAGCGCAGATTAAGAGGCGACTTAATTCAAGTGTTCAAAATCATCAAAGGCATCGACAATATGGACTGTAGGAAGTACTTCACTATCGACCAATCTAATTACACGCGGGGAAACGGTTGCAAAATTATTGGAAAATCTTTTAACTCACACGAATCTAAGAATTTCTTCTTCAATCGAGTTGTCAACTTGTGGAATGGGCTTCCCCGAAACGTTATAGACTGCATCACCGTTGATTCATTTAAACTCCGCCTAGACAAATATCTCGCATCAAACCCGCGACTGACTGCGTTTGTAAATGAATAACTTTATTTTATCCCCCCCCTCAGTTACTAACCCATATGTCCCCTACTATCTTCCTAATCCTGCCACGGACATTAGTTCCAGGGCAGTAATTCCCTTTCCAATGTTCCCTTACCCACTCTAAACCACTGTTTGGACACTTGATCCTCAGTGTTTTGGAGGACAAGCAACCTAGAAGGGTCACTAGATCTGTTATTGCTTGATTTCCTTTGTACTCCTTTGTACTCCCATAGTTCATAATTGCGAAGGCTTCCCCGCCGATACCGTACATGTGCATCCCCGCATTCCTTGCGACTACATCTGCCTGCGCAGCATCACCGCCTTCAGCGACATGGCCAGATACAGTCGGTCTATGGTAGGGCTGTTGCATTTTACTAGGGCAGCATTGGGAGGCTATGCGACGGCCTGGCATATCCACTCCACAGCCAACCTCACCAATCTGCTCAATGTCCTGATTTTGACCACCACCCTTAGCAGCCATGGGTCGACACTGACCTGACAACCATGCCAAAGCCTCGTCGCCCACCTCTAACCACTGAAACAACGAGGCCAACGGGTTACTAACACTCAAGTGACCTACCCGCGGAACCTCGTGCACCGCATGAGTTGTGAGGCCTGGGTGCTCGGCACAAACAGTGGGGTATGGACCGAGTAGGTGCTGGAGCGCTGCACACTGCTGCTCAGGCAGGTGCTCTAGCGCTTCCACAGCCAGCTGACTCGTGTCCCCGCCCACTGCTCCACCGAGTCATGACAATCCCAACTCTCCTCCACCTGAGCCCCACTGCCCCCCTCTCCTTCTCCACCTTGGCCACTGCAGACCAACACAGGGACAGTAGGCTGCTTAGGTGGTTGCCTCACAAACTCCTTTAACAGGTTCACATGACATGCTTCCCCGTCCTTGAGTTCAATAGCCCCATTCCCACAACTCTCAAGCCTAGGATCTTCTGCTTGCAACCGACATATATCCGAGGGTGCCAACCTATCTAAGTGTTCCTGAAGCAACTTGTGGCCACCCCCAATACTATGCTGCTCAAGCTTTGCCTGCTTCGCCTGGGAACGTTTCTGTCGCGTAGTGCTATCACGCCCAACCATGTCGCTTGGGGGGACAGGTTCTGGGGCCACTCTGGACCTCATAATGGGTGCAAGTACCGAGTCGCCAAGGAGTGTCGCTGGATCCAAACTCTCAACCCGACTAGCCTTGACTTTCTCCTTCCGACCCTTCCTCCGCTGGTCTAGAACTTGGGTACTAGGCTGTGACACCTGAGCGGACTGAGACCGGGTGACAGCACAAGCCATCTGCGGCATCTGACACCTCTCAAGCCACTCTTGCCCCTCCCTACTCGTGTTGGCCACCCTCTTGGCAACGACTAAGGGTGGAACCTCGGAAGTGGGCACCGCAAAGTCGTTGCCGAGAAGGAGGTCGACCCCCTCAACTGGCAATTTCTCCACCACACCCACAACCAACTCCCGTGTCACACCGTCTACCTCAAGCTCCATTCTGACCAGCGGGTATGACCGCGTAGCATTGATGCCTTGAACCACCACAACCCGAGCCACGTTAATTGGCTTGCCAGTGAAATTCTTAACAAGTGTCTGGGAAGCGCCCGTATCACGCAACAACTCAAGCCTATGCCTCACACCAGCCCACCTCACAGTGCCGTGCCCCCTATGACCCCAAAAAACATCACAGACGGGTGACAAGCCCTCCTGCTGCTTCTGCACCGGCGATGACTTCGCAACCGACTGTTTACCCCGGGCAAACGCGGAAGACCTCAAAGACACGCCAATGTTGCTCACTAGTGACACCACTGCTGTAGGCGGTGCGCTCGGACATGAGCGCGCAATATGCCCCTTCTTATGACACTTGAAACATTCCACCTCACTCTTGGACTTCCCCTGAGATGGGCAAGGGCCCTGGCCTTTCTTTGACGGGAAGGGTTTCGACTTGGGATCATAATTGGCAACAGTACTCTTGAATGGATAATTGTTTGTGTCATTAATTCATAGGGGTGGAGAGGTACGCCCCTTGTTACCTGCCTCAGCTCTCTGTGTAGACCCGCACCCACGAATCAATGACAACCTGAGGTCAGCCAGCTCAGCCGCCTCTTGTAGAGTTTTCGGTCGCTTTTCTTTAAGGTTAAGAGTCAAGTCACTGCCAGTACATTTAAAACATTGTTTGAGCAACACTAGTTGTTTTACTGAATCAAAAGTAGTTGCCTTCTCCTACCTTAACCAATTTTCAAATGCATCTGACAGCTCTCTAGCGTGTTCCTGGAAAGTACTCTTTCTTTTTGGAACCGCCCTAAACTTCAGCCTATAGGTCTCTGGCTGTAGCTCATACGCCCTCAGGACAGCCTCTTTCAACAACTCTTAATTCACACAGGAATCTAGGGGCAAAGCATCGTACGCCTCGAGTGGTTTCCCCGTCAATCGTGAAGAAACAAGGGCTGCCCACTTCTCCTCGGGCCATTGGTGCTCCTGGCACTTTCTCTCGAACCGGAGAAAAAATTCTGGAACTCCTAACTCATCAAACACTGGAACCAACTTAAGTAGATGCGACAGGGACTGGTCATGGGCTCGACCCCCCTGGGCGACCCTGTTCCTTGTCACCTCTACACGAGTTTTCTCTAGGTCAACATCGGCACAATACCTCTCAGACTCAAACTTGCACTCAGACTCTCGCTCCTGCTGCTGCTGCCTGAGCTCAGCCTCATACTTTCGCTGCTCGAGCTCAGCCCTCTGCTGCTCGAGCTCAGTCTGTTGCTTAAGTTTGGCGAGCTCGAGCTGAAACAACATCTCGGCAGACAAACCTTGAGAAGGGGGTGCTACTATCGGGGACCCACCCCGTGAATCACCTAGACTCCTAGAGGCATGCCCAACCGCCAGCGGGCATCGGCCTGCGGGAACGTACTCGGCTCCGGAACTCGAGGGGGCGCCACGGTAGGAGTTGAGTGCAATGGGGGCTGGGACGAAGGTGCCCCAGCTCCCGCTCCACCCAAACCCCCATGCACCCCACCCAGCACACAGGCATCCAGCTCACCTCTCGACAAACCGCTAGTACCGGGAAACTCTAAGACCGTGGCCACACACTGCAGTCCGTACCGGTCTAGCCCCGACACACGATCCGCTGACACAAGCTCCTTCAAAAATATCCGAGCATCCTCCTCATTGTTCACCACCCGAACGCCGCTTAACAACTCCACCTCCTCGTCTGCCTCTCGCACTGTGCCCTCACTATGCTCAGACCCTTCCAGTGACATGGAGTCAACAAAAAAAAATCTCAGTCAAGACAACAGTAGCCAAACTATTGCGTAGCTTTATTCACCAACAAATATTCGAAGATGTTCTTGAGTGCAATACTAGGTCACCAATAACTCCAACAAGTTCTATATATCCTCAAAACAAAGTCTACTGCCAACAATGCGAGAAATAAATTCAACCCCAAATGGCAATAAGATTTCTAAAAATAAAACTGCAATATTCAGTTCACTATATTCTGGTCTAAGGTCGCCAATTGTTACGACCGGCACTACGAAATAAACAAGGGCACTTAATGATGGACTAGATGATAGGCTATATCTGCAACAACGGTACGCTAATTCCCAAACCCTCGAACTATTACGCCGGTGAACAAACACCCTTAAAACCCTTCAGAGTTAATCTACTGGATAACGGGATATCAATTAACTAGGTTTTAGTGCACTTCTACAAAGGCTTTCCAATGACGGCAAAGCCAACTCACAACAGGAGTACTTACGTTAAAAATGCTCTTAAGTAATAACAATGCTTGAATAAACAAGATTTAATAAAGGAATATATGCTTACGTTACCTGTAGAGTGAGTCTGTACTCCACACTAAACTATTCAATGCTCTATGAAAACAATTGAAGTCTAGTCTTACAGCAATCAGATATGGAATCTTCTGAAAAGGTCTGATGCTCTAAGATGCTCGTTAATATAGAACAGAAATAAGTGCAGGGGCAGGACACCAAAGTGTGTATCTTAAATACACCAATAAGTAAGATACATATATATAACAAGGGAGTGCAACAACTCTGTGACAGCACTAATAATAACCACTCAGAAACAGTACTTCCTTAGCCAACGTAACAGCCAAACTGGGTTTTTTTTTTTTTTTTTTTTTAAGAGACAATGAACGGAGGAAGGAAAAACACAGATAAAACAAAAAGGTCCATGTGCCTAAAGGCATCCTCCATTCATAAAATGTGTGTAACAACTGGATTTAAACATTTGTAGATTGTAAGTTTGTGGAAAGCAATTCGAGGGAAGTGAATTCCAAAGAGTAGTAGCTCTGGGGATAAATGAATTCTGATAAGCAGAAGTTCTGCATTGTGGAGGAGAAAGTGTAAATTCATGGGCGCTCTCAGCTGCCCTAGTTCTACGGGGAAAGATGTGGAGAGGCGGCACAATTGAAGCAAGTTCCTCGGAACAATTGCGGTGAAAATATCTGTAGAATAATGCAAGGGATGCAACGTTTCTTCGTATGGATAATGTAGGAAGGTCCTGTGTGATTGCAGGGTTATTGATTAATCTAATAGCTTTATTTTGAATTTTGTCCAACTGCCTCAAAGCAACCACTCCACAGAGGTGAACAGTAATCCATCTGAGAACGCACATGACTTTTTTTTATATTACGGCCAGCCAATTGCTCGTCAGTGAAGAATTCTCGAACTCTGTACAGGAGTCCCAGTGTTTTAGAGGCATTCCTAACAATGCTTCTAACATAATGTGTCCAGCTCAAGTTAGTAGTTAATGTTACACCGAGAATGTCAATACTAGGGGAAGTGGGAATATTTACATCATTAAAAAATATATGGGAGTCAGTGAGATTCTGTCGGTTAGAAAATAGAATGTACTTGGTTTTCTGTGCATTAAAGGAAACTAGATTCGTTTGTCCCCATTCATTAATTCTAGAAAGGTCCTGGTTCAGAGAAATTGCGGTGTTTATTTTTGAATTTATAAGATCGGGTTGGGTGAAAGAATTGGCAAATGTGAAGGAACTGTGGAGTGTTGAGTCATCTGCGTAGGAATGTATTGGATTATGAGTGGTAGATATGAGATCATTGATATGAATGAGGAACAGAGTTGGGGCCAAAACTGATCCCTGGGGAACACCAGCATTTATTGAGTGAAATTGAGAATAAAGGCCATCTACCATTACACATATTTTTCTGTTATGAAGATAAGAAGAAATTAGTGGAACTAATGATGCAAGGCCGTAGTGTGACATCTTCGACAATAAGGATGGATGCCAGACTATCAAATGCCTTTGATATATCCAGTGCTATTGTATGTTTCACCATGTTGGTCTGTAGCTTGGTTGATTTGATGCGTAAGAAGGCAAAGAATGTCTGCAGTTGATCGACATCGTCTAAAACCATATTGCCTATCACTGATTAATTTATTATTGTCAAGATGCTTAATTATGTGATTATTTAATATAATTTCAAAGACTTTACCAAGAGTGGAAGTTATAGCTATTGGTCTGTAGTTTGATGGATCTGAAGAGGCACCTTTTTTAGGAACTGGATGGATGTTTGCTTCTTTCCAGGGTACTGGGAAGCATGAGGTATGAGTACACAGACGGAAAACATTTGCCAATACAGGAGCGAGCACCAAGGAGCAATTCTTAAGTACTATTGGAGGAATTTCATCTGGACCAGGAGCCTTATCTACGGAGAGATTCTGCAAAATAGTTTTGACATGTCTGGTGTGGATCTTAAGTGAGGGAATTTCAGGCGAATTAAAATTAAGTACAGGGACATCTTGATTTATTTCATCTAAGGTTGAGTTGGTGGAGAAAATATCCGCAAGGAGGTTAGCTTTTCCTCGTGGGTCACTTACAAGATTGCCAGTCGGAGATTTTAATGGTGGAATGGATAAAGCAGTAGTGAAGTTGGATTTGAATGAGTTAAGACTAGACCCAAAATATTTTGTTATCATTTGGATTATTTAGAAGTTTATTTGCCTGCTTGTGGAGAAAGTTTGATTTAGTTAGGTTTAATACAGTTTTGGCATGATTTCTGATGTTTCTAAAGTAATTAAAGGCTTCATGTGTTTTTGATCTTGTGTATGCATTGTAGGCTATTGCTTTTTGTTCAGTTACTCTAGCACAATTATGGTCAAACCATTTAGGTGAATTAGAGCTTTTACTGTACTTTTGATGAGGAATAAAAGTTTCCATTCCAATTTTTAGAAAATCTTGTATGTGGCTCAAGGTGGAGTGTGCATCATTAGAAAAGAAAGAGGTCCAGGGAATATCAATAAAGAAACCTTGAAGACCCTCCCAGTCTGCCCTATCGTAATGCCATTTAGTCATCAAAACAGGTTCAGAGTGGGAAGGTGTGGTAGGTGATAGACAGGTGGCCTGTATCAGACAGTGATCAGAAGATCCAAGCGGGGACCTCACTGTAACATCATAATTTTCTGAATTGGTTGTTAAAAATAAGTCCAGTAGGTGGGTATTATGATTAGGCATTGCACTATGCATCAACCTAGGCTAAAATAATTCCTAAAGCATACACAATGAAAGTTAATAAACACAATGCTGTCTTTCTCACTAATAAAGTCTAGCAGTGGCATAAAAGGTACTAGGAAACTACGCAGAGTGCAAGCATGCTCGTAGCCTACTGTCTCCCCCTGGACAGATTTCCCTTATGTTACGTTAAGTGACTTGGAGGCTCTCTTGGTAAGTCTAGATCTCTAGTATCTGGTCTTGCCCTGGCGCTCCACAAACGTCAACAAAATGAGGTAGCAATCATACAGGTAAGAGTAGGCAAAAGCCCTTTACCGGTATACTGCTACACTTGCTAAGGAAAATATGCACAAGGGTTACAGGCTAGCTAGCTTCGTCGATGTTGTACAGGCTCTGACTTGCCACATACATAACTCAGACAACGACCAAAGATACCTTCCACTGTCTAGCATTAAATAATGGGAAAGAACAGCTCAATAATTAGAAGCACCCCAACACTAGGATACAATTTGACTATGACTCTAATAATCCCTAAAACTAGTGCAAACATATATATGGAGAGCTGGTGCTGGTAATACGACTGGCCGACTATGTTAGTCGTATGCAGAACCAGAACGGATAAGTAATTGAATAAAGAGAGAAGTATGAAAACGAAGAAGTTCAGAGAGAGAGAAAGTGGTACAGGGGTTAGATTGGGGGACAGATTGCAAAGGACATGTAGGGCCAAGCACGCCGTGCCAAGCTCTGCAGGAGAAACGCGAGCAGGAGCCCCCTCAGCACTAAGAAATGCAGCAGCACCCAAGCACAGACGACTACGTCATGAGGAGCAAGCGTCATAGGATGGGTCAGGCCCGCCAGCCAATCAAGAGCGTGGGAAACTCCTCCGAGCGAGGGAGGCAGCACATACATACACACGCACATATTACCACCTCGCTGCCTACCTCGCTCTTTTTCCTTAACTTCACACAATGCATCTTATATTCTATCAATGATATAAAATACTTCCAAGTGTCACAGACAAGAATATAGATCACCACTGATCTGTCTGTGACAACATGAACTCTCTGAAAGAAAGAACATCATTCTATGATTATTGTAGCCCATTTCACTGCCCTGGCGAGCGCTAGCGAGTTACGAGTGCATTCTGGCAAGCTGGCCAGCGTAACAGTCTGCTCCTCGGTGTGTACTCCATGTTGGTGAAAAGTAGGACTCTATGACTGGGTCGGGGGGGCCGGTAAAGCCTCCAACAGAGACTCGCCTACCCGGGCAGCGGAGTCGTGTGTTCCTGTTTGTGAGTCATCGAGAACGTTGGACTCAGAAAGGTCCTGCATGTTTAGATCCGGTATCTCATACTCAGACGGGTCTTGGACTGAGGCGGGAGGGTTAGAGGAACCTTCATATTCCTGCCGGCGAGACAACACACTGCTGCCCCTTTCCGATCCCAAGACTGGTACAACTGGTGGCTCAGGCTGAATACGGTGTGGGATGGTAAACCGGTTTGATTGGCCGGAGACCTTACTGGATGTGTCTAGTTGCCTCCTTACGTGACGAAGAACGTTTATCCGGTTTGGGTGGTGGCTGCGTCTCCTTCTTCGACGATGAGGACTTCCTAGACTGCCTCTTCTTGGTTTAGTCATCGCCAGCAGCAAGAGCGGCGTCAAAATCAGAGCGTGACCTCTTAGCCGCTTGTTCAACAGAAGGCGACTTGGGTCGAGGTCTAGGTGAGCGGGACCTGTCACGCTTGCTAGACGACTGAGTTGCGTCCGGCGGATCTGAGATCCTAGGTCGCTTGGGGTGGCGGGAGGGAGTTTCACGAGTATTACCCCCAGGGGGTGAAGTAACTGAATGCCCTTTAAGCAAATCTTCTAATATTTGGTCATCCAATTGTAATGATTTGTGAGCTACTGTCATACAGTAGGTTACATATATAGATTGAATGTGGAGCAAAATTGTCTTGCATTGTCCATCCGCATGGTTTAAGTATGCATTACGAAAGGCTGAACACTTTGGGCATTATTGGAAAAGCCAACGACCAAGAGATCTATCTAAACAGGGGACACACTTAACACAGAGAAGGGGCCCAATAACTGTCAAATTTTTACAACCCAAAGCAGAACAGAAAGAGAAAGCACTCTTATCCATGGTTGACTCCCTCCCGCCAGGGACAGCAGCAAGCAACGAACGTTTTTTTGTCAAGTTTACGCGGCGGAATAAGTTGTTATAATGGAGGCGGATTAGCCGAACACTCTCAAGAAACAACTTTAGTAAAATGCCGGTCAAGCCGAAATCATACTAGACGCCGTAAACAAAACATCCAAAATCCATTTCTATCCTGCACCAAGGATATTCTGAATTTTACATAACTCTTGATGTTTCCCGGCGGAAAAACCATGTGAAACAACGAGAGGCACGTTGACTAAGTTTCACTTTTATAAATCCTACCGGAAGGGCATATACAACGTGCACAAACATGGCATAGTTATACATGAATAATATATAAAATCAATAATAACACACCCTAGCCATATACTGTATATGCAACCTACATGAGGCCAGCTAGATGGGGGTAGATGGCGGTGATATGAGTCATAATAGCACAAACCTGCAATCAAGCGTCGACCGTAATGAACACTTAGTAATCACGAAGAGTAGGTTGAAGAGCAGCATGGCTCCGTGCAGGACCCCTCAAATAAGTGAGACAATCCACGAGCACTAGCCCACATGGCATACTGTTGAACACCCAAAATGGACCGAACAACAGGCCCCGGTTCACCCTATAAGACCCCTCATGACTAAACAGTGAACTAATAATGAGCTAGGATAATAAAACAAGCACGTGGGAGCTTCGCCTTATCACAACGAGGACTCCGCCTAACACACTCGCTTTAGCATATTGAACCCTGAAAAACAGTCTCCAGGGCCCACTAAAGGATGCTCACAGCCTACTCCTAGTCTATAAGCTACCTGACCTCAGCACTTAGCATGTACATATGACTAAGGACTCACCATAACCGAGGGGAGGTGAAGAATGAAGGAGGGCTGGAACACCCACGATACACGTCCGACACTAGTGGGCCCGGGAGGAATAAGGATGTGAGATCGCTTCGATGAGGGAGGCGAAGCGTGCGGAACAGCAGACGCATGAGACAGAAGCGCAATGCTAAGATGAAATTTAAACTTTTTATTTTAATTTTCTTTTGCTAGTTTTTTCTAGTAGTGGTACCCACATCATGTAGGACGAGTCCGGAAGTGGTTTTTAAGAGCGTTTCGCTCACGATGTGTGGCAATCGTATTTTGATCTCTCCAGGCCGGGAAGTTTGAAAGACAAGCTGGAGTTCAAAGATTGGCCATAAACAATGTTAAGGCACATCGTCAATGATGAAGAGGCAACTAATAAATATATATGTACATATATATATATATATATATATATATATATATATATATATATTAATAATAGACCATGCATTCCACACATAGCAGTAATTCTCTATGGTGGCATTGATGCTCATGGTTTTCGATCAGTTGTATTGGTGACAGTTGCCCACACAAGTTCTGTTCCTCACAGTGATCTTATACATGGAAATATAATGCGCATGATATAATTAGGAGTGTAGTTTCGTATGAAGTGGTTAGCTCATCTGATTAGTCAACTGTTGATTAATAGAAACCACACTCGGAATTCATTCACATAAATTTAGTTTTGTACATAAGATCATGACAAGGAAAATACCTTATCTGGGCAACTGTACAGTGTTCTGATGGATGTGTATAGGTGTTGGGGGAAAGTTGTATAAGGATGGTGTCACACGAGCGCATTTTCCGGCAATTATCGTTGAGCAAGCTTTTCGTCGACCTGTTTTGAAGTTTTTTAGCATTGGAAATTGAAAGTAGGTCGAAGGTAGATTATATTTGGCAGTTCAATTCTTATGAAACTTAAATGTTGAGGCTGCCAGACTACAATTTCCCGTAAGAATGTACAGAACAATTGTTTGTTTGCCACCACCTTTAGTGTGTATCGTTTTATCAGGTAATTCAGTGACCTATCCTGATCTCACTTGTGTTTTTTATTTGTCTTTATTTACTACATTCAGCTAGTGATATTAGTTAGAGTATTTTGTATAACTCTTTGAAGATTATGACATGCTGACAATTTATTCTGGCTTTTATTAGACGATTATACTGTATGGATTTTATGAAAGATCTGTGGGAATTAACCCCTCCAGCCCCAGCGTCGAGACATTGCTGATAGCTATGTATGGAACGCTCAGTACCAGCGCCGTTACTGTATCGACGGGTATTCTCGCCCTTATTTTCCCCTGTTATAGGGCTTGTAGAGGGTTGATATTTGAACTACTTTATGATACCGCACAACAAAAGCAGTAGTTTGCAACTCCCCAAATACAGCTGGGCATATGTGTGAAGGTGCGTGAGGCGCCAGTACATGATCCCTCGCGAGTGACACACCATGTCCGACGCCATATCTCTCACCTCACAAGTCACACCGTGAAGTGAGTGTTGAAGAGGCGATATCGATGTGTTTTATTACTAAGATAGTGCTACAGAATCATCTGATGAAGACTCTGAGAAGGATAAGCAGCCAATACTGGATGAGATATAGATACTCCCATTGTTCCAAAAAAATGCTCCAAATTGATACTACTTGTGTCATGGCGCCGCAGCCAATGTCTCGTAGACTCGTTTCTCAACCTCCCCTTCACCAGACTGATGTGGCTGTGTTTTCTACAGTGTTTCAGGGACTACCACATCCTTGAACACTTACAAGCTGCCTATAAATTATCACATAATGTAAGTGACAGTGGCAGTCACAATACGATAATCGTAACTGAAAAAATATGCAGTAACAGTGGAAGAGTGAAAGAGAATGTAGGCTAGCTGTGAAGCTTAGCCAAGAGCCGTGGCGGTGGCAGATTTAGCGTGCATTCGTAAATGTGTTTCTTTATGGTAAAGTAGTCCTGATGGCCGCCCGTCGTCATGACAACCAGGACGCGCTCAAGGCTTGGTACTCTAAACACTGGACTTTATGCACTTTATAACACTCTACCATCACTCACAATGACTTTCAGTGATAGTTCTTATTATTTTACGCATTGTGAAGGTACATATGTTGTTGTTGTTGTTGTTCCCTATGCTGCCTGGCCGAACAGCCCCGAGTCCCTGAGGAAGGCCATGGCCACGATTGGGCTTTCCCACAGAGCTCTCATTGAGTGTAGATTGTGTTGTTGGCGTAAGTGGTTGTTGAAATGCAGTTTTCTATGATGTGTTTGATGGTATAGGGTGCTATGTTACATCCCGGGCAGGTGTCGACGACGGAGTCATACAGTCTCTTCTGATAGCTCAGAAGAGCTGGATGGTGTCCGCATCTCAGCCTGGCCAGGTGGACTCTGTCCTCGCGAGGAAGGGAGGATTTGGAAGGATGGATTTCGGGAGGTCGTGCTTGCAGCTGTGCGTTGTCTTTGAGTGAGTGGATGGATCGGCGAGATATATGAGTATGGATGTGCTTCTGGAAGTTGGTTTGGGGTGGGTAGGGAGGTAGAGAGGACAGTATTTGTGTGTGATACCTAGTGCTGGGTGTTGTTTTGATATTTCTTGTTGTCTGTGGGTGTGTTGCCATGTAGTGTAGTGGGTGGTTTTGGTTCGTGGAGGTTGCTGCCAGGAATTGAGTGCCTCTCATGTCCAGATGGTCTTTGACTTTGAGGATTTTGGTTTCTTGATGTATGTGATCTGTGGATGTAGTAGCTATGCAGCCTGTAATTATTTTTAGGGCTTTGTTTTGAATAGTCTGTAAGGTCTTATGATGTGTTTCAGCTAGATTAGAAGCCCAGGCCGGGCTTGCATATTCCATCATTGATCTTATGTATTGTTTATAAACTGTGGTGGTGGTTTCTTTGTTGTGTTCAAATTTTGTGTGAGCAAGTGACCTGAGGGCGTTAAGTCTGGGTGTCAGTTTCTTTTTCGTGTTTGTGGTGTGCTGTTTGAATGTCATATGAGTATCATATGTTACTCCTAGGATTTTGGGTGAGTGTGTATGTGTTAGGGGTGTGTTGTTTATGGTGAGTTGAGGGATGTATTCGTGTTCTCCTGTTCAGCTTGTGAGCAGGGTTGCGGTGGATTTGGCTGGGGCTAGATTAAGTCTGTTTGTAGTGCACCAGCCATGTAGTGTGTTAGGATAGGGTTGAAGGAGACCTGTTTCTGTGTTTGGGTCATGGTGAGTGCATGTGAGTGTTTTTCCGTCTGCATAGGAGGCTAAGTTTATTTGGGGTGTATTGGGTATAGTTATGTCGTGCATGTACAAATTGAAGAGTGCGGGCGATAGGACAGATCCTTGTGGGACTCCGTTTGGAAAGTTTCTGATGCTAGATGACTGACCGGCAAAAGATACGTGTGCACATCTGCCTGCTAGGAAGTTGGCTAGCCACCTTTTTGTGTTGTTGTGCATGTTTGTGTTGTAGATTTTGTTTGTTAGGTTGTGGCGGGGGATGGCATCGAAGGCTTTACTAATGTCGAGTGTGGCTAGTAGTGATCTGTGTGGTGGTCTAGCTGAGTTGATGCCATCAAAAGCTCTTTGTGTAAGGTCTGTGAGAAGAGTGTTTGTGGAGTGCAGTGGCCTGAAGCCATATTGTGTTGGAGCTAGGGGTAGGTCGGGTGTAATTAGTTGTAGTACAAGGCGTTCCATGACTTTGGAGGGGGAGCAAAGGAGTGTAATGGGCCGGTGTGAGGAGGGTAGCGTTGGGTTTGGGGAATGTAATGATGGTACCATGCTTCCAGATGTCTGGTATTGTAAGTGTTGTGTGAATAACTATAGTTTGATATGTTAGTGAGTGCTTGTATGCCTTGTGGTCCCAGGTGTCTGAGGTGTATGTTGCTTATGTTGTCTAGGCCACAGGCGGGTGAGTGCTTGAGATTGTTGATGATGTGCTTTGTCTGGTGATTAGTGAAGGGTGTATAGTCAGGGTTTGTGGGAAATTGTCGCTTACGTCAGATGACACATCGGTTGTCTTTGTGGGGTTTTTAGGTGGCTGACACGTGAGAAGTGATTGATGAGAGTGTATGCTTGTTGTTTACATGAAGAAATAGAGTCTGTTGTTGTGATTGCAGCATGTGATTGTGTTGTGTTGCTGTTGGAAAGTGTGATGCTGTTTAGTGTTTTGTAGAGTGTTTGAGAGTTTGTTTTGTGATCAAGTGTTTGTAGGAAGTTATTCCAATTTAGTTTTTGTTGTTCTTGTATGTTGTTGTTAGTCTGGGTGTTGAGTGCTTGGATTTGTTGTGTGATGTCTTGTGTGTGGGGTGCTCGGGAGTGTTTCAGCATGTCGCGTTGTCTGACGAGGTTTTGAATTTCTGGTGTGAAGTTGGGGTTGTGTCTTTTTCTGTTACCTCTTGGAATGTGTTTCTTGACAGCGTATTGGATAGTTTTATTGAGTATGCGTACAGCATTGTTGATGTTAGTGATGGGTACGCTGTTTAGAGTTGTGAAGTGTTGTCTGTCTCATTTGTGAATGCTTCCCAGTTAGCTCTATTATAATTGGTGTAAGTGTGTTTGTGGCTAGCTGGGGTGAGTCTGGTTTTGGTGGTGATAATGATCGGAAGGTGGTCAGAGCCTAAGGTTCTAACCACCCTCCAGGATGTTGTGGGGGCGAGTTCTGGGGAGCAGAAGGTGATGTCTGGAGATGATGGGTTATAGAGGGCTTGGTGGGGAATATGGGTCGTTAAGGATGATAAGGTTATCAGTTTGGTGTTGAAGTACCAGCCCTCTGTCTGTGTCGGGGTTGTCGACAAACCAGGCCGACGTCTTTGCGTTGAAGTCACCACCCAGGATGATGTGTGGGGTGTTTGTGTTTGTGATCTATTGTGATTGTGGTCTGTATTCATTTGGTACTGTAGGGGATGTTTGGGGAGGAATGTATGTGTTTATGATGGTTATGTTGGAGTTGTTGCCAGTGCGTATTTAAATGATTGTATTTCTGTTGTGTTATCATTTGGGGGGAGGAGGGATTTGGTATGTGCACTGGTGACTATGTACGATATTTCTTTGTGTACCAGGGTGATGAGTCCACCGCCGACGGCCCGGTCTTGTCTAATGGTGGTCAAGTCATGAAATGTAGGTGCTTTTTGTGTTGTGCAGAGTTTTGTTTCTTGTAAGATGGCAATGTGTATGTTGTGTTGTTTGATGAAGTGTGAGAGTTTGTGTTTCTTTGTGTTGATGCCATCTATGTACTAAGGGGAGGTGTGGTGGAGTGGTCTTGCCACTGGCCTGGTAATCCAAAGGTCCCGGGTTCAAATCCCGATGTATCAATGGGAAGATATTATTGGGATGGAATTTGTGCCGTACCTGGTATCAGTGCATTACCACAAGCCCACCGAAACGTCAATAAAATACCCTCATTGTTCCCCGATTAAATAGCACTGTATGAATATTCCCATATTTAAAATATGCTATAGGGGTGCAATGCCTGGTGAGTTATCTGCTCAACAGGTGGCGTTGTGTGTGTGTGTAAGTGTGAGAGTCCGAGTGTAGGGGGTGAGACAGTGAAGCACAGGAACGAGGTGGCTTCAGAGATGGGGTCGTTTCGGGCCATGAGTGAGCACCGTGCCTCATGTGAAGGCAAGATGGCAGGTGCTCGTTGTACTCTATGTGCTTCACATGTCTCACTTCCTAGACTGGAACAAGACCTCACGGGCTTCACTGTTCATTGTAAAGCGGTGAATGTTAAGGCTCTCAGCCTATGCCCGAGAGGAAGTAAGTTGGAATATAGAAGACAAAAAAAAATTGAGAATATTAATGTTATGTGCACGATGTATGTTGGGTGCTGCTGCACGAGGATGGGGTGGGGGTGAGGGTGGCTAGGATTGGGATGGGTGAGATGGTGGTGGGGGTGGGGATTGGGGGGCAGGAGATGAGGGTGAGAATGGATTAGGTTGGCGTGTGGTGTGTTGAGTTGGGAATGTGGATGGTATGGGAAGGTAAGGTGGGTTGGGGAGGAGAGGTGGACATATGTAGCTACAGAGAGTGTGAAAGTCATGTGGTAGAGGCAGCTATGGCAACCAGGACACTTGCAAGGCTTGCCACTCACCCGCACTTATAACACTGGACTTTACGCACTTATAATACTGTACCTACACTTACAATGAGATTCAGTGATAGTTATTGCTATCTTATGCATTATGGAGGCACACATGATGCTCGGGTGGTGTAAATGACTCTCACTCGAAAATTGGTGAGTTTTTTATACATGTATTCCTTCATTACTAACCCACACCATGTCTTTTCATGATGACAAAAATAAATAAATTAAACATTAAAATTTTGGGTGGGTTCTGGGTGTCATTCAATAATATATCAGAAGGGGCTTAACCCGGGAACTGCGAGGAGACTCTTAAGAGTTCCCCCGGTGGACTGCGGGAAGACTCTTAAGAGTCAGAGAAAAATAAAATCAACTTTTGACATCGATTTTTTTTTTTTTTTTTTTTTTTTTTTTTTTTACTTTTTTTTGGCCCCTGGGCCATGCAAAATCTCAGTCCTCCTCTCCTTCAGTTATCACCTATTTTCCCTGTTATTCCCTTATTCCGAGGTATATTTTCGTGCTAACATTAGCGAGTTGCAAGCAGGGCGTTGTCATCACTGATAGCAAGAGAGAGAGAGAGAGAGAGAGAGAGAGAGAGAGAGAGAGAGAGAGAGAGAGAGAGAGAGAGAGAGAGAGAGAGAGAGAGAGAGAGAGAGAGAGAGAGAGAGAGAGAGAGAGAGTATCGATCGACTGTGTCTCAGTGGCCTTGGGGGAAATTGGCGGGAAAGCAGCTTGCCTCACCTATACATTATACAACTCGCGGGCTATATCTCCGATTTTGACCATCCAAACGCTGTTTTCACTCGTTTTATTGTAGTTTCAGGTTAATACCTTTATAATCAACCCATAATAGGTGCGTATGGATAAGTATTAATGCTATTAATGGTAAAATGAATATTTTAGTAACGGAAACACCTCAAATATATGCGCAAAGGGAGAGGTGTCTAATTACCCCCATGCGCACTAGTTAGGTTAAGGGGATGAAAGGGAAATACTATCTCAATTAACTCTTTGACTTCCATATACCATTCCTAGTCTGAATAAATAATTGCCAGGAAAACAAAATGAAAACAAAAGATCCAGCATCGTATCAATTAAATGTTAACCACTTCTGTACCAGCGAAGCCCTTTTAGTTTAGTTTTGTTTTTTGCAGTTTAAGAAGGATCTGTAGTAGTACAACGGATTAAGTGAGATCTTGTCTTCTGGTTCTGAAAGCTCTATAGAACCAGAAGGCCGCAAGGGCCACTACAAGAAGATTGGATTTACTGATTCCAGGGCTTGCATGTGGCCTTTATCCGACATCCCTCGTGGTGGCATTTATAAATAGAGATATATATATATATATATATATATATATATAGAGAGAGAGAGAGAAAGAGAGAGAGAGAGATTGACACAAGCCATATTATGAAACAATCCCTAATAGATCACAATATGCATCCATTCCGGGTAGGCCTATATGAGCTTTACTCTAAGCTAGCACAGATGAGTTACCTGTGCGCACGTCTCACTTTATCTTCGGATGCACTTATATGTATATTTACACTGGTCATTCTCAAAATGTAAACCCTTATAAAGCAATAGCATTGCACCACAAGAACATTTATGGGACGAATTGGGATACGGATCTATGTTTAGGAAATTAAGGGGAGGGAGAACGTTTTTCTGTTCCCCTTTCTCCCTCGTGTTTAGTCCCATTATTTTTTAGATTTGTAGATGTTCGACCTTAAGTCCCATTTCGTTATAAATTTTAAGACCTACCGTGCCATTTAGGTGTCGATTTTTTCTTGGCGAGCGATAGCGAACCTGTAATTGTAAGAGAAACCGACCTTCTTCCGGGAAATTTTTCTACCGAAAAATTTACAAATTTATCTTGAAGAGGGGTCTAGGGGACGTTTTTCTAAGTTTGAGGGATGTCTAGCGAGGAAACTAAGAATTTATAGGACAACAAATTAGTCAGTGTCCCCTTAATATAACATTTACTTGGATAAGGTCAGGCACACACGACTCGACTCGGGAATGACAGAGGGGAGAGAGAGAAGGATTTTCGCCTCCCCTTCCTCCCTCAGTTAAGGGGATGTGGGTAGTTTTTTTAGATCCCCTTCTCCCTCATGTTTAGCCCATTAGTTTTCAGATTTTAAGATGTTTGCCCCTTTAGTTTGTCGATATTAAGACTTTTCACCTAATTTCTTTGTCAATATTAAGACTGAGCTATTTAGGTGTCAATTTTTTTACCTGGTGAATGATAGCGAGCCTGTAATTCTGAAAGAACCTGCCTTTGGTTGGGACATTTTTCTACAGAAAATTTTCCAAATTAATCTAGAAGGGGGATCTAATGGATGTTTTTTTAAAGTTTGATGGAGGTCTAGGAAGGAAACTAGAAAAATAATAACAAGATACATAAATGAGCAAATATATACATCCATCTTCCCTAAATTGCTTGCTGCTGCATGCAACATTACACTCAATAAGGGCCACTCAGCTCCCTCCCTCGCAGACGTATATGTTATACGTATATACGATAGTACTGTATATGGTATATATCTGGATGAGGGACGATCCAAGAGCCGTGCCACCACCGCCTATGTGATATTAAAGGTGTGCGAGTGTATTATGATTTGTGGTATTGATAGTTGCCATGTTGGCCTTGTCCTGCTTCAATTTGTTGCCGCCTAAGCCTGTTGGCACGGTTTTTGTATGTTCTTCTAGAAGGCTTATCACCATTGCCTAAGAGATCTCTTTGGAAGGTTTATCGCACTCCTTGGGTTAATATAAAGACTGACCTGGGCATCATCAGAGAGGTTGTAATTGGGGATGGCGTAGTGCGCGATGAGGCCCGCTCCTACCACCATCACCGCTGTCACCATCACCACAGCCCCAGCCATGCACGGGGAAAGTGTTAGGGGCATGGTGCTCTTTATGTCCCTCCAACACTGAAAATACAAACCACAGTGATTAACATAAATATTTAATAATACACAGAATATATAGTCACCACCACCACAACACCTGTAGAACAAAACATAGTCTACGGTGAGAAACATAAACTTTGATTAATAAACAGAATAAATAGTCAAAACCACAACACCCTTGGCCCCCCTTCAAGATCAATTTGTACATTTTTCGATAATAATATTACATATGATCCTATTTCCAAGTCCTTGTTCAAAAATCGGAAAATTGGTTCATGGGATTTTGGAACTTATTGCCGAATTTCGAATTTAATACCGAGTGGATATTTTCGAAAATAATTCCAATTAACACTTTTAGAACCCAATTCAAACTAGAACATTTCGAACTTAATTCCAACAACCTAGTTTCTGGCCTTTTCGAACTTACTGACGTTTACTTGGAAATAAATTCGAAATCGTACCCGTTTCAAACCCTGCACCATCAACACCAACTTATTACCACGTACATATTTCCAACTAAATTATGTATTATTTCATACGATCCTATTTCCAAGTGCCTGTTCAAAATTGGAAAGTTGGTTCGTGGTAAACAAGTTCGCAGGTTTTCCAACCTATTTCCCCAAACCTAGCACACACTTATTGTATACGTACTGGACACTCACGCGTACTAAAAGTTTCTCAGGGGTGGGTCCTTCCTTCCTCTACTCCACCCTGGGCAGGTGGGAGTCGGATCCAAGTCTACCCACACCTTTCACCCCCAAACTATCCTCAACTCCCCCACCTTCCTTCTCTAGCTGGCAGTTAGTGATTAGCGACGATTGTTCTCATGTATTGCAAATCATTGTTAAACCATCATTGCAAATGCATACAATGGGCAACATTTATATTGTATTTGGAATTTAATAATACAATATATTGTATAATACAATATATTGTATTGTATTCTCAAAATGAGTTTCTATACACAACGTGGATTATAGGAATATTGGCGTTAGTGGTCTTGTGCTTCGCTCTCTGCGTGTGTTTGTCTCTCTCATTGCACTACTTTCTACGATCAAGATTTAATGTGATTTGAATAAAATAATACCGCAATTAAATCCAATCTCTTACAGTATCCAGGATATGGTGTTCACCATTATTGCAATACACATCAACGTGGCCTCTACGATCTACTCATAGTTTCTCAAATTACTTACGCAGTCGGGCTTTTATATCATAAAAGGATAGGACAAAAGGCAAAAATGGGCTGGAATAGTGTTGCGGCTGTTACTGATTGTTTCGTTCATAATTTCAATCAGTTTCCCCCATGTATTCAATACCATACGTACCGGTACTATACACTGTCTGTATTTAATTATATGTGGCCTATACACTTGGTTTAATCAATTAAATGTAGAACTCGATACAACTTACAATCAAAGTTGGTGTTAATTTTTAGTAAGGTTTGAGTATCGAGCCCTTGAGTAGCAGGGCTCGCCTTCTCACTTCCCCCTTCTTTGTCTCTATCTGTGATCCCAGCCTCTCACCTCTACAAACCCCATAAACTCTCCTCTATGAGTATCTAATGCAGGCAACATTCATAACACACTAATAAAGGGAAATATAACCCATTCAGACTCGTTATTTCTTGGTTGTAGAAAGTGTGTGCTATGATAGCTACAAGGAGTTACACGAAATAGTTAGCATATCAAAGACCTTGCCGTCCATTTCGGGGAAATATTCGAAGTGGAAGGAGAGACATTGTTCAGTGCACAACACTCCTTACAGGGTGTGCAAAATACTATCTACTGACTACTGTCTTCTTGAACTGCTCAACTGAGGAAATGTTCAAAACTTCTGAGGAAAGTTTGTTCCAGGAATAACATATCTTAAATGGGAAAGTTTCCATAAATACTAGTGCTGAACATTTTAAATTGTAACTGCCAGCCATGGTTGCGTATTGTATACATATTGAGGCTAAACAGTTTGCTATGCCCCACATTGTCAAACCCATTACATATTTTATAAAGTTAAATGAACTGACCTTGTAATCTGTGTCTTAAGAGAGAGAGAGAGAGAGAAGCAGATCACTACAGCTGGAATTTTTGTAACTCACGCTGTGTATACTCATTTTGAGAATACAATTATACAGTATATTGTATTAATACATTCCTAATACATTTTAATTGTTGGCCATTGTCAGAATATTACTGTTCACGATTACTGTTCACCTCTGTGGGGTGGAAGTGGAGTGGTTGCATTGAGGCAGTTGGACAAAATTCAAAATAAAGCTATTAGATTAATCAATAACCCTGCAATCACACAGGACCTTCCTACATTAGCCATACGAAGAAACGTTGCATCCCTTGCATTATTCTACAGATATTTTCACAGCAATTGTTCCGAGGAACTTGCTTCAATTGTGCCGCCTCTCCACATCTTTCCCCGTAGAACTAGGGCAGCTGAGAGCGCCCATGAATTTACACTTTCTCCTCCACAATGCAGAACTTCTGCTTATCAGAATTCATTTATCCCCAGAGCTACTACTCTTTGGAATTCACTTCCCTCGAATTGCTTTCCACAAACTTACAATCAACAAATGTTTAAATCCAGTTGTTACAAACATTTTATGAATGGAGGATGCCTTTAGGCACATGGACCTTTTTGTTTTATCTGTGTTTTTCCTTCCTCCGTTCATTGTCTCTTTAAAAAAAAAAAAAAAAAAAAAATATGCAATGATGGTTTAACAATATTTGCAATGAATGAGAACAATCGTCGATAATCAACAACTGCCAGCTTGAGTAGGAAGGTAGGGGAGTTGGGGATAGTTTGGGGGTGGAAGGTGGGGGTGGACTTGGACCCGACTCCCCCCTTCCACCTGCCCAGGGTGGAGTAGGGGAAGGAAGGCCCCACCCCTGAACAACTTTTAGTATGCGTGAGTGTACCACTTTCCCCCTCCCTTCATTAGACGATTTTGTTCAGATACGAAAGGGTATATGGAAGTCAGAGGGTTGATTGGGCTAGTTTTCACCCTTTAACCCCTTCAGACTCATATGACTCAGAGGTTGCCTGATTAGCAATAAAAAATAGAGTTCTCTCACTCTTATAATTACCTCTCCAAAATTAGTTTTCTGCCCACAGCTAATTCAAAGACAACTGCAGAGGTTGAAGTAACTAAACTAAAGGTTTCTAAATACCCCTGATGGTAACAAAGGCTTTAAAGTATCCCCAATAGGCTCAACATCGCGTCATATGTCGGAGAGGGTCAACACCCATAGGTCCATTTCAAGATGCATAACATCGTCTAATGATAGCAAGAATAAACTGTCTAAATGAGTCGTAATCTTCATGACGTTAAGGCCATGTTTTGCGACTTCCCAACCTTTCTTGCTATTAAATATATGTAACCACTGAGTAACCATGTTGGAGATCGTGGAAATGGCAATTTATCATCAGCGAGGACAATACATAATACACACACACATATATATATATATATATATATATATATATATATATATATATATATATACATATATATGATGAACAGAAGGACAAGGGATATGACGAACAACGACATCTTTCTTGTTTATTTTGGCCAGACGTTTCATCATTATATAATGACATCAGTGAAATCTAAAATCAACGAAAATTACAATTAAAACAATTTAAATTGCGTGAAGTAATAAATCAAAGCATAATCAAACACAAAAACACACATACATAAACAAAACACGGAGAATATTACAATTATAAAATCTAGGGAATTTAGTCAAATATGAAAAACAAATAAAATAAATACATCAAATCAGAGTACACTCGCGACCTAAAATATATTGAGAGGGGCAGTAGACACAGTGTTGTTGAGAGACGGTTTTTGTTTATGTATGTAAAGGGATTCTAAAATCCTTAAATCTGTAATATTGCCATGGTCTAGTAGCCTATACTAGTTATTAGAATCCACGCTTGTACACTCACGGCGGTAAGTCGTAGACCAGGGGTGTGCCAAAGTCATAGCCACACATTGGCAGCAGGTTCGAACAATTTCTACCTTTGGTGGTTCAGCGGACACGACGCCAGTGAAACAAGTGTATTGATAGTTAATAAGCTCCGCCCATACACAGTTGTTTATGTTTAGCCATATGTAACGGCAACAAAATAGGAAACGGTATAAGAATTCTTGTATTCCGCTTTATGTATTTACACTTTCAGTATTATAGGACACATTACTTTTCTATTTTTGGCTATTTGTAGACGATTTTATTCAGCTTAGTAAGGGTATATAGAGGGCAGAGTTGATTGAGACCTTTACCCTTTTAACTCTCACAAAACCTTCCTAAGCTGTATAAAATCTTCTAATGCTAGCCCGAATAAACGGCTACAGTTGAAATGCTATCGTTTGTATTAAGAATGATCAGACTATAAACCCCAGACATCGAAACTCCAGTAATTAGGTAGACGACATAATACAATATCAAATCTGTTCACACGTGTTTGGAAGACATATATTTAGTAATATTGAATGGGACAATAAAGGAATAAATGTTAATGGGGAACATCAAAGCAACCTCAGATTCGCTGATGACAAAGTTTATTCTAACGACTCAGGGGAAGAGTTACAACAAATGATGGATTATATAAACGATGGAAGCCTTAAAGTAGCGCTGAAAATTAATAGCAACCCCAGAGTATGTTGAATGATCATGTGCAACCACAACCAATTAAGTTAGAGGATTATGAGCCAGATTCAGTGGAAGACTTGGAGGAATATACATACCTAGGCCAGGTTATAAAAACAAAGTCAGATCACTCTAGACAAATCAGACCAAGGATAGATATGGAATGGAGCGCATTTGGGAAGCAGAATTAAATTATGAAAAGCTAGTTACCACTTTTCAGTTAAGAGAAAAGCATGCAAAAAATATGTCCTTCCTGTACTAATTTATGGATCAGAAACTTGGAGTATAACACAGTTTCCTAAACGAAAACTGTGTAGTGCCCATGAAGATATGGAGAGGATAATGTTAGGGATAACTTGGATCGACAAGAAGAGAATCGCTTGGATAAGAGAAGAAACACAAGTAGAAATAATCGCATTGACAAGAGGAAATGGGCTTGATAAGATCATATATTTAGAAGAAATTATAGCAGATGGACAAATAAAGGATCACAATGGGAATCTAGAGATGGAGCTAGAGGAAGGGATAGACAGAGATCCAGATGGAGGAATGAGATCGGAAAATTTGCTAAAGTAGGATGGAACAGGATAACATCTGACCAGCTAGATTATAAAAGTTTGGGAGAGGCCTTCGGCCTGCAGGGGACTAACTAAGGCTGTTGATAGTGATGATTATGATAATATAATAATATAAATATAATAAAAAAAGTAACTACTGTTAATTAAAAACGACAATTAATATAGTATTATGCTACCGTAGGTCAATTTACATGTATCCAATAAACTCACGTGACCGCAGGTAACCGACAGGTTTATGAGCGCTACACAACGTATCACCTAGCAGTTTTACTGAGACAACCAGGGATTTGGAAGTAATTAGCACAACAATATAAGTATTACTCCATACACATGAACATGTTACCGGCTACACATGACAAGGGACTGGAATTCTCGAACATAGGCTTCAATCTTGATTTGCCCACTGATGTGTTTTGTCTTAAAAATCAAGCGGAGCTGATAACCACTAAGCCCTACTTTAACTAATTATTTTAACCACGAATACAAATTTGTATATTTACACCATTATTATAGAAATGAAGGAATACATTAGTCTCATTTACACATATCATAGCACTTCTTCATGGAGCAGTGATATGGAAATTTACCTTTAGAATTGAAAGTGGTTGTTAGCGCATTATCCCCTTTATATCTAGCTCTCGCTCACGCTCTCTCTCAGAAAATTGGCAGATGCCCTTTAATGTAAGCAACTGTCAGATACTACAAATATGCTCCCAAATACAATGAATGCGAATATCACATGATTTTTTTTTTTTTTTTTTTTTTTTTTTTTTTAAGAGACAATGAACGGAGGAAGGAAAAACACAGATAAAACAAAAAGGTCCATGTGCCTAAAGGCATCCTCCATTCATAAAATGTTTATGAAAAGGTAGAGCACTTCACAGATATAAGACCAAGAAGTGCTTATAAACGAAAACCTAAAATCGACAAGTCAATGCACCGCGTCAGCTAACGAAGTAAACCGCACTAGGATTCATTAGAAGAAATGTTCATTGTCATAGTAAAAACATAGATAAACCATTATACAAACGTATTGTGAGGCCGTATCTGGAGTTTGCTGTGCAGTGTTGGTTTCCCTAATTAACAAAATACACATAGGCTAACACGTCTCGAATCCGTTCAGTGCAGAACAACAAGATTGATCCCACCCCTTATAAGTATACCACAATGAGAGATTAAGGGAACTTGATCTCTTTTCGGTAAATCAATGAGAATAAGTGGGCAGCTGATAGTGTTTAAAGATTTTGAAAGGATTTAGTAACGTAAATTCAAACAATCGACTTAAGATAGCCAAGCAGAGTTCCACAAGAGGAAACAAATTAATATTAATAAGCAGGAAAGCGAACCTAAACACAACTAAGGATTTCTTCACCCAAGCTGAGTGGAAAGAGCTCCCTAATGCAGTTATATACAGTGGCTCAATATACACGTATGTTAAAACAATGGTTAGCCTCAGATACGTTGGTATGGAGTAGGAAATAATTACTGACAAGAGAACCTGGCAGAAATAAATACAGTTTTCAAGTAAAGATAGCAGAAACAAAAGAGTTGATGGTATACATTACATATCCGTTCCATTTCTAGCTATACTATAAATTCCATTAAGCAATATCTAAGCTATGCAAGGTTATTAACTTTTGTGTTCATGTATGGCAAATTGGCGGCGGGACCGGATTGGGGGGGGGGGGGGGGGTGAGGGAGAGGGGGAGAGATAGAGAACCGTCATGTTTGCTATAATTTCCTTCCACTTTCTCTTAGTCTTAGGGTTAATATCTCTATAATGATTAAGTCCTGGCCAACTCGCAGGGATCGTAAGATATATGTGGCCAGTGTATCTGTGGGGGATAATATGGCCAAAGGTTATCTCTTACCACACCAATCGAAATATTAAATTAATCAACATAAATAAAAATAAAGTCTGAGATCGCCTACCTTATGGTATGAACTATGGTAGCCTATCTCTCAGGATGCCCTAACTAAACATTGTATAAATGGCCATATATATCAATGACTTAGCTATAACTAGGGTCCTGGTTTAGTTCAGAGGATTCCGGCTTCGGTAGATAAGGGTTATAGGTCAGGACTCCGGGCCGGGCGTGGGAATTGTGGTGGAGGAGATCACGGGACACGTCTCTACCGTTCAGATGTTTACTAGCGTCTGATCAGAAAACTTCAATTTCCGACTCTTAAATAAACTATATATTAATTCGTTACCAAGGGTTCATTCCCTCTTCACGAAATCATATAAATAATTATCAGCATTTAAATTATATAATTATAAAGGTGAACATCGTTTCACAACGATTTAGTGAACATAAATATCAAGATATTAACGACCCTAAAGCAAACGGTGGATCGCGTATGCGGTCGCGGGAATATTTAAACTGATCCTCTTTACAGTTCTTCTAAACTTATTTCTACAAGGTTTTATAACTAAATTAACTTTATCAAGGTAATCTTATACAGTACTAAATTACCTAACATTAATTAATCTCTACAATAAATACAATCACCGGGTTCTGGTAGGAAATTGTTCACTCTAGTGAGGTTACCCTATCGGAAGGTTGTTGCCAACATTCCCCAGATACCGGTGTAGTCAATTTATTTCTCACAGTATCTATGTAAATATATTTTAATCTCTCAGTATGACTGATATTATTCAAAAAATATGTCATGACACTGACGTATTCTAAACGAGGTCATAAACGTGTAATATATGGTAGTTTACAAAGCAGGTTACATTGTGTTTCGTCATTCGCTTTTACTCATCTCTATAATACATTATTCGTAAACACTTTAACCTTTTCAGTCTGGGCGACGTCTTTTCTATTTAATTGTAGCTATATGTAGACAGTTTTATGCAGCTTTGGACGGATTTGTGGTAGCTATAAACATTTAATAAGATAATGAATAGCCTTTAATCGACAATATCTAGAATATAATTATTAAGACGGACGTAACTCGCGCTAAAAAAGGTTAAAACCTAACTACAGTAGGCATTATGCAAGGGAAATGGGTATTGAATATAACACTTGTCTTCATCTTGATGCCTATTCCGTTATGTGCCTGAACGTAACATAGCCGATACACAACTAAAACCGTCTCTGCATTATATAGCATTGAATATATAACTTGGCATACCAACGATATACAACGTCAAATTTACACTCTCTCCGGGCCTTATATTACATATTTTTAGCTTATACACACTCTTTCTAAAAGCATATAGTGAAGCGTGTGTGTGTGCGATCTAAACGATTTCTCTACTTGATGTTTTCTGCCAACTGACTGGCGATCCAGCAGTGGGCGGGGCCTGGCAGTATAATAAACTACCCAGTTTCACTGAGTGTAGACTGTATTCGGATGAGATACACGTGCGTAGTGTCTAGAAAGGGGTTCATCGCCAATTCCATAATTTACCGCCGTGACTGTACCACAATCAAAAGCATGTTCCCTTACCGCTGAGTGAGAAGGGGACTGGAGAGGCCGGCCCGTCCTGCTCGACTGACCCTTGTGTCCATCAACTCGCAACTTGAAAACCCGAAGAGTGCTCCCAATATACCCTGCTTGGCAGCTAGGGCACTGGTAGAAGTAAACAAATGACGAACGCAAGGTGGTCGGCAGTTGGTCCTTAAATTGAAAAAAGGAACTTATTTTGAAGGTGTTTTTATGAATGAATCTAAAGGTGATATGGGAATAACATTTAGAAAATTCCTTAGTTAGAGTTCTTTCAATAGTAGAAGAAATTTGGCCTAGGTTTGGAAAAGATAAATATACGATATCCTTCTCTACAGTAGGGATACACTGTTTAGGTTGGTAACGTTGATAAATATACGATATCCTTCTCTACAGTAGGGATACACTGTTTAGGTTGGTAACGTTGATAAATATACGATATCCTTCTCTACAGTAGGGATACACTGTTTAGGTTGGTAACGTTGATAAATATACGATATCCTTCTCTACAGTAGGGATACACTGTTTAGGTTGGTAACGTTGATAAATATACGATATCCTTCTCTACAGTAGGGATACACTGTTTAGGTTGGTAACGTTGATAAATATACGATATCCTTCTCTACAGTAGGGATACACTGTTTAGGTTGGTAACGTTGATAAATATACGATATCCTTCTCTACAGTAGGGATACACTGTTTAGGTTGGTAACGTTGATAAATATACGATATCCTTCTCTACAGTAGGGATACACTGTTTAGGTTGGTAACGTTGATAAATATACGATATCCTTCTCTACAGTAGGGATACACTGTTTAGGTTGGTAACGTTGATAAATATACGATATCCTTCTCTACAGTAGGGATACACTGTTTAGGTTGGTAACGTTGATAAATATACGATATCCTTCTCTACAGTAGGGATACACTGTTTAGGTTGGTAACGTTGATAAATATACGATATCCTTCTCTACAGTAGGGATACACTGTTTAGGTTGGTAACGTTGATAAATATACGATATCCTTCTCTACAGTAGGTATACACTGTTTAGGTTGGTAACGTTGATTCAAGAAATTTGAGATACATAGACCTGACCTTAGACCTATCATGGCGACTTATAACACCGCTTCCTTTAAACTCTAAATGTTTGAAGTCACCGTGCTAAGAAGTCATGACTCGATTCCCAGTAACTTTAGTTCAGAAAGTGCTATCTGGCAACTATTGAGGCTCTACTATATTCATATATTACACACCGGGGAGAACTGTATTGAAGGACAAAATACCAAAAACACGATATATAAGTATTGTTACAATATATTAATCTCATTATGTGAGAGCAAACCAAATAATACGAAAGTTGAGACTAACCCGAACGAAGGAATGTGAAACTCGTAGTATTTCGCTCACTAGATTCAGGATTAAAATGTGGAGGAAGTCTCTTAATGCATTTATTACTTTTTAAGCCAACAATACTGGGAGAAAAGTATCTCATAAAATTAAAACCAACCGTTAAAAGTAATATTCAACCCATGAGTGTCAATAAATCACGTAAATACTCATATAACAGATTGTTTTTCCACATTTAATTCTCTATGTGGGACAAGTCTGCCTTAAAAAACAAGAGCGGTCTCCAGTATATTTTGGGATAAAGCTTGAATACTCGATAACAGCTTGTAATTTGTATAGACAGACGATGAAATTTATCTTATAACATATTTAATAGCCCATAGGGATACCCATATAGGAACAAAAGATGGAAAGGCATGTAGTAAAGGACAAAGGTGGATATATGAGCGGAAGAGATACACTCTCCCTCATATACTGGCAGTGACTGACTTGCATTTTTTTGCAGGCCTCCAGGGCAGGCCCAGGGAGGCGCTAGATAGCGCCAGGAAATTAAATACTTTCATTATTCTATAAAGATATTGAAAACAAACCTTACTTATATATATTCAAACAACAGCATAAATATAATTTAAAAGGCCTAAATAGGTTAATTTTGTCAGTAGGCCAATTATTGGGGATATCCGGAGACCTATAGTTATAAATTAGGAAATGACTGGGCTCTGACGGGCAGTGGAGAGTTGCCAGCGGTAGCCAGATTTGAGGACTTTTGTCCGAGCCTTAGAAAAATCGAGTCATGACTTCTTAGCGCGATTGTACAAGCGTGGATTCTAGTAACTTTAGTATACTAGACCATGGCAATAATACGGGAGCGTCTGTATTCAGCCGGATACCTTACCCTCTACGCATGTGCGAAAATGTAAGCCTCCCTTGGCCCCGCCCCCCGTTCCCCCGCGTTTAAATAAACCCTTCCAACCGTTCCTGCCAGGTCGCTCTGTAGTACAGTCACTAGAGTTCCCGCCTGGCATTCAGATATCCAGTGTTCGATCCCACTCGAAGTTTAGTATATTTTTATTTTGTTATTTGTGTTATGTTATATTATATTATTTTATATTAGGGTTAGGTTAGGTTAAGTTAGGTTAATCTAATCTAATATAATATTTGTACATTTTCAGCTCGAAGTTTAGTAGGCCTATATTTTTATTTTGTTATTTGTGTTATGTTATAATATTTAATATTATATTAGGGTTAGGTTAGGTTAGGTTAGGTTAGGTTAATCTAATCTAATTTAATATAATATTTGTACATTTTCGGCTCGGAATTTAGTAGGCCTATATTTTTATAGGTTTATTTTGTTATTTGGGTTATGTTATAATATTTAATATTATATTAGGGTTAGGTTAGGTTAGGTTAGGTTAAGTTAGGTTAATCTAATCTAATGTAATATAATATTTGTACATTTTCGGCAGTGGGCGGGGCCAAGGGAGGCTTACATTTTCGCGCATGCGTAGAGGGTAAGGTATCCGGCTGAGTACAGACCCTCCCCAATAAAACAGATTTAAGGATTTTAGAATCGCTTTACATACATAAACAAAAACCGTCTCTCAACAACACTGTCTCAATATATTTTAGGTCGCGAGTGTACTCTGATTTGATTTTTTTTTTTTTTTTTTTTTTTGGTATTTGACTAAATTCCCTTGATTTTATAATTATAATATTTTCCGTGTTATGTCAGTGTATGTGTGTTTTTGTGTTTGATTATGCTTTGATTTATTACTTCACGTAATTTAAATTACGTTTTAATCTAATTTTCGTTGATTGTCGGGAATAGGGTAATGATCCCGACAGGTTTAGGTCCAATAGGACATTTGAATTTGGCGGTATCGTATCGCTTGTACGATTTTGGCTGGTTCTTTGTGTATTGTAGTTTATTCTTAACCTAACAAGTGCGCATGGGGATAATTGGAAACGTCCCCCTGTGCTGACGTATTTGAAGTGTTTCCGGCACTAAAATATTCATTGTGCCATTAATAGCATTAATACTTATCCATATGCGCCTATTATGGGTTGATTATTAAGGTATTAACCTGAAACAACAATAAAACGAGTGAAAACAGCGTTTGGATGGTCAAAATCGGAGATATAGCCCGCGAGTTGTATACTGTATGGGTGAGGCAAGCTGCTTTCCCGCCAATTTCCCCCAAGGCCACTGAGACACAGTCGATCGATACTCTCTCTCTCTCTCTTGCATTCGCTTGCTATCAGTGATGACCACACCCTCCAACCGGATTTCTAATGTTAGCACGAAAATATACCTCAGAATAAGGGAATAACAGGGAAAATAGGTGATAACTGAAGGAGAGGAGGAAAGTGGGGAAGGAGGTGAGGTAGAGGACTGAGATTTTGCATGGCCCAGGGGCCAAAAAAAAAAAAAAAAATCGATGTTAAAAGTTGATTTTCTTTTTCACTCACTCTTAAGAGTCTCCCCGCAGTCCGCCGGGGGAACTCTTAAGAGTCTCCCCGCAGTTCCCGGGTTAAGTATAGGTTAAATATTAACTGTAAGGTATAAATATCTACATCAGCTCTAGATGTATCATGAAACCAAGTTATGGGTTATAATTATTATGAGCAGCCATATGTAATTTCGCGAAGCGATCGGACGCCGGTCCTTTAGTCTCTCAATCAACACCATACAAGCAAAATCTCCCCCCCCCCGGCTCTGACTCAACCCACAGTTCACCATTTTGCTACAAATATTAATCTATAACAACAGTCCTACATCACCAGTCCTCTAAGCTAAGTTCATTGTATCGATATTGTATTATGTGAACATTCCTACAGGTCATGCAATTGAATTAGCTGTGTGTGGGGGACTGGATTACACCCATCGACTACGTCCGTCGTTGGTAATTATATTATAACTATTTGTTGGGATATTTCATGTACCAGTGATATGCAATTTAACCTCTTTATCTAAATTCCCGATAAATAATGGTCCTTCGTGCCCTAAGGCTTCCTTACCGTTGTATCGTTTTGTTTGCTTCCTTGACGCTTGTGGGCTTGCAAATGGCTGCCGCCTCGCACGTTGTTAGGCCGACTGCCGTTCCCTAGTTTAGACCCAGCTTCTTCCCTCGTGGTTTTTACCATTTAGGCGCCGTCCCTATCTTTTTGGGGGCTAGTTTCCAGATTTTTTGGGCGTGTGTTCCTTGGCCTTTTTATGGTGGGTTAGCTGGGCTGGTAATTGGGGTAGGGGTAATTTCGTCGGGCACCATTTCGCGCTAGTAGGCTAAGCTAGGCTAGGCCTGCAGGTGTCTGTGGTAGCTGTTCATTTCGCTTTGGTGGTGTGCCTGTCGTGTTCATTGTGTTTTGTCGTTATGAGACTCTTTTCTTAATTTTGCCGGTGGGGAGGGTTCTCATATGACTCATTTAATTAAATTGTATAGCCTATTTGCCTAATTACGGTCATGGGGTTCGGTCTCTGTTGATTCCTAAGCGATTGACAGCCAACAGACCTCATGATTGTGGGATGGGCAGCTGGGCTAGGCCTAATACTAGCCTAGTCAGTTCTTTTCATTAACCCTTCTTTCTCTAGCCCTAGTTTGTTTCTGCTATTTAATGATTTGCTCCATTAATTCATCCTACTGCAGCTAGTAGCCTAATGACCGTTTCCAAATTGGGAGTGGCATTGCTATTGCCACATTTTTAAATTTAAATTAATTTGTGTAATAGTTGCTTTATAGTTTAGAGAGTTAATGGCCTACTAGACTTAACGATGACAGATTTAAAGAAACATAAGATTCTTAAGGGAAGGATGAAGGGAAGTTTAAATAGGTGTTTAAGAGATCTTGATGAATTTTTATTAAGTGCCACGGCTGATCAGATTAAGGGTAAATTCGCTACTGTTACTAAATCGCTAGCCACTTACGATAGTTATGCTCAGCAGGTATATGGTTTATTGACAATTACTGACGATGTGGAAGAAGAAATGTCAGCAGATATTGAGTACTTTGAGGACGTTAATACAGCCTTAGCCAGACTATCTTCCACCCAAGAATCAACCCCTGTTAAGGATACCGGTACACCAAAGGCGACTGGTTTTAACCTTCAGAAGCTTACTTTGCCTACCTTTTCCGGGAATTCGGCTACCTGGACTGGATTTTGGGATATCTTTGAGTGTTCCGTCCATCATAATAAAACACTCATATCCATCCAAAGGTTCACATATCTCCGTGGTCAATTGAAAGGGGAGGCATTGAAGTTGATTGGTGGGTACAAGCTAGAAGCTACAAGCTACGAGTCTGCAGTGGAGTTGCTGAAGAGAACTTACGGGAGAGAGGAAGTCATCAAGACTGCGTTAATTACTAATTTCTTCACGCTAGATCCTCCATCCTATGATGTGACGGACCTAAAGGAGTACTATGCCTCCTTTGAGAGCCTCCTCAGATCTATGGAGACAATGGCCATCACCAAGGTGGAAATATTTAGTGTTAATATCTTGAATAAGATACCCTCTCCCCTAAAGGAAATCGTAAGACGACAACTAAGCGACTCTCCACTAAACTTGGAAGCGTTGGTGCAGGTGTACCAGACTGAAGTCTTCAATATGGAGAGTACTGGACACTACCGACAAGTGGAGATGTCGCCATCTACTGCAGCTTTCCCGGTACAAACTTCTCCTAAACAGAAAAGGCCAATACCATTAGGTTGCAAGTTGTGCAGTGTCCACGGTCATCTGTGGTACCAGTGTCCTAAGTATCCTAAGGCTACACAGAAGATTGGCCAGGCTAAATCGCTTAAGTTATGTACCAGCTGTCTGGCAAGAGACCACTTCAACAGTAATTGCACCAATTCCTACATCAAACCTTGTAAGTATTGCAAGGGGAAACATTGGTTTTCCCTTTGCACCCAGTCTGATCGGCACGACGGCAAAAAAAAGGGGAGAACCCCCAAAGTGTCACATGAGAAAAGTAAGAGCGAGGGTGATAAAGTATCTACCATGTCCATTGCTTCTCGAGAATGTCAATTGCTTCCTACTATGATGCTGCCAGTAGTGGGGAGTAATAATAATACTATAATGACGCGCACCTTACTTGACCAGTGCTCACAGAGGTAATTCGTTCTGCGGTCGTCATTACCCCAGCTCAAGTGTACCAGCAAGGGTCAAGAGAATTTGCGTCTCCATGGTTTCACTGGTGAAATAGATTCCAGTGACTATGATATCGTGGAGATTTCCTATGTTTGTAGAAGAAAGGTATGTCCCATCAAGGCTGTTGTGGTCGACACACTACCCAGTTTCTATATAGCATCAGAGATTCAACCACATTTGAAATATCTCAGAAGTAAGGGTTATAAACTGGCTGATGATCAACTCTCTGCTAACAATGGTATTATGCTACTGGTCGGAGCTGATTATTATTACGACCTGGTTCACCCTGGATATCGGCGGGTAGATAAGCTTATAATGCTCCCCACGATCCAAGGATATGCCATTTCTGGATCCTATGCCACTTCCTCTCAAGACACACAGGTGGAGGTGGTTACGGTCCTCAAGGTAGCAGTAAGCCCCATAGATAAATATATTAGGCCAAATGTGCCTGATAATACATGTACTGATATAGATAAGCAATGGGACTTGGACAATATTGGAATTGACCCACATGAACTTGTTCGTGAGTCCAAGCTAGCGTTAAGCTCGTATGAAGAGACTGTAACGTATGACTCTGGCAGGGGTCAGTATGTGGCAAGGCTCCCTTGGAATGATAACAAGAGTAAATTACCTACTAATTTCCATCTAGCACTTGGTAGGTTATGTGGCCTTCAGAAGCAGTTTGTCAAGGATCCAAGTTATTGCGAGACTTATGCGGCAGTTTTAGCCGAGCAGGTACAACGTGGATTTGGTGAGAGAGTAGATCTCAGTGAATATGGGGATAACATCCATTACCTTGCTCACCATGGGATTAAAAAGGACAGTTCCACCACTCCTGTTCGTATTGTGTATGACTGCTCTGCTAAATCCAGTGATCGCTCCTATAGCCTGAATGATTGTCTGTACACGGGTCCGTCCCTGGTCTCTGATCTAGCGCAAATTATGTTGCGCTTCAGATGTCATAAGTTTGCATGGGTTGCCGATATTGAGAAGGCCTTCCTGATGCTTCAACTCCATCGTGAAGACAGGGACTCGACAAGATTTTTATGGCCACGGGACCCAATGGATCTAGATTCAGAGTATCTGGTCTGTAGACCAGAGTCTTCTTATTCGGGGCGACCTGTTCCCAGTTCCTTCTCAACGCTACTATCTTGCGTCATCTTGAGGAGGCTGGACTAGATCCTGACTTCAAGAATGAGATCAAGCAGGGGATCTATGTGGACAATCTTCAAGGCACTGGAGACAATGAAGATTTATTGCTCAAGAGATGCTGGGAGATCCGCGATATATTTACCAAGGCTCATTTATACTTAAGAGAATGGGCCACTAATAGTGGTCTTTTGAAAGGTCAATTTGCTTCTGACGGTATAGCTACTGAGAATAGTGAGGTGAAGTTTTTAGGCCACAAATGGGACACTACCACAGATTGTATATCCTTCTATCACACCCCATGCGGCAGTGAGCTTATGACCAAGCGAAACTGCTTAAGCTTGTCAGCGAGGTTGTTTGATCCCCTAGGTTTTTTGCTGCCTGTAACTATCCGTGCTCGTATGTTTTTACAGCAACTATGGCGGCTAAAACTAGATTGGGACACGCTCTTCCCGACTGAGTTACAAGATACTTGGCGGTTGATTCGGTCGGACTTTTCCACATGTTGCAAGGTCCAACTTAATCGTCAGGTTATTAGTGGTCAACAGGTGGATCTACACGCCTTTTCTGATGCTAGTAATTGTGCGTACGGTACTGCCATATACATATGCAATGGTAGTGAAGCGACACTGGCTATAGCGAAGGCCAAAGTAGCCCCTATAAAGAAGATTACAGTTCCTAAATTAGGACTTACTGAATTGCTTCTGTCTGCTCGTCTAATAAAGTTTACACTGGATGCTTATACAGACATACTACAGATTAATAACGTCTATGTCTGGAGCGACAGTCAAATAGCACTTTCATGAGTACACAGCCAGAAAGTGTTACCTGTTTATGTTTCTAATCACACTGATGAGATACATAACTTAGTTCCTACAGCTAAATTTCGCTATGTGAGCACCAGGGATAACCCCAGTGACATAATTTCCCGGGGGATCTCGGCGCAACAGTTTATGTCGTCCTCTATTTGGTGGCATGGACCTCCATGGCTTTCATCTCCAACTGAATGGCCTCAGGATTTCAGGGAATGCATATCTGATCCTTCAAGTCGGCCCCAAGATGATGTGTTAAGTAGTTCGAATGGGAGTACTACACATCAGGATAACAAGTTGGTAGAGTGGGAACGTTACGGCAGCTATGATCAGGTAATACGGGTATTTGCATGGATATACCGTTTCATTAACAACATGAGAAGTCGGGCTCACAGGTCTTTCCTTAGTGAAGATTCGAAGCATATCAGACTCCATGAATTGAGATCAGCAGAAGCAAACCTAATATGTTTAGTACAAAAGGAATCTTATCCTACTGAACATCAAATCCTGAGCAAGGAGTCAAAGGCCAAACCCTCTAACTTAATGAGGCAGCTAGGATTATATATGGAAGGAGGCATAATTAAGTGTAGAGGCAGGATACAAAAGGCGGACACTATTGATTCTGCGAAATATCCTGTCCTCCTTAGCTCCTCTCATTTGATTACCAAACTGTTGATTCGCCAATGCCATAGGACCTGCCCACATTTTGGCGTAAATTATGTTCTGGCGTATATGCGACAACGTTGGTGGATCCCTAAGATGCGACAAGCAATTAAAGGGATCCACAATAGCTGTACTATCTGTAAAAGATTACAGGGTAAGCCTTACTCCCCAGTTGATCTACCTCCCTTGCCTGAGTTCAGGGTACAAAGGACTGAACCATTTCAGGTAACCGGGGTAGACTACACCGGAGCGATTCATGTTAGAGAATCGCCCGGTAATATCATAAAGGTATATGCCGTTCTATTCACATGTGCGGTAACCAGAGCGATTCATATTGAATTGATTGACAACCTATCCAGTGAGGGGTTTTTGCATACTCTAAGACGCTTTGCAGGCCGCAATGGTTTCCCTCAAATTATTATGAGCGATAATGCGACTAGTTTTGTCGGGGCCTCTAAATATCTCCAGAGTTTAATGGATGACCCGCAAGTTGTGGCTACCCTCACTGGAAAGGGTTGTCAGTGGAGATTTATACCAGCACGTGCACCATGGTTCGGGGCGATTTGGGAGAGAACGATCGGTATCGTCAAATCTGCCATGAAGAAGGTATTAGGAAGGGCACTGGTGACCAGACGGGAGTTGCAAACCATCTTAATAGAAATTGAGATGTCAGTCAATGACAGGCCCTTGACCTATACCTCGGCAGATGTTGATGACCTCTTACCCATTTCGCCTTCTATGCTAACACGTGGACGAACCCTTAATACCTTTCCTAGATCGTCCGTAAATGACAAAGATCTGCATGAACCTACGTTCGGCAATGCTGACGCCACACGTCGTCGCTTCCAGTATGTAAACAAGGTCTCCGACGATCTAAGGAAACGGTGGACCCAAGAATATTTGCTGTCTCTTCGCGAGCGTCACTCTCATAAGATCAAAGAGACGAATCAACAATGGCCTCGTATCGGGGATATCGTCCTGATTCATGATGAGCGTCCTAGGTTATTTTGGAAGCTTGGGAGGATTATCGATTTGTTCCAGGGCATTGATGGTCTTATAAGGGTTGCTAGAATACGAACTTCGACTGGGGTTACTACTCGCCCAGTCGTAAGGTTATATCCCTTAGAGCAGGATGTAGAACTGCCGGATGATCCTGGCGTCTCTACTGATACCCCTCCGCGGGAGAGTGCTGGTGACAGTGCTCCTCAAGGTGGGGCAGCTGATGATGAGAAGGATGATCCTCCTCAGGCTTCAGGTGGTGCTCGTCCCAAAAGGAGGCCGGCTATGAGTTCCGTGGATCTTTCTTTAGATTTCACTGATGATGTCATTATATAATGACTGAACGTCTGGCCAAAATAAAGAAGAAAGATGTTGTTCGTCATATCCCTTGTCCTTCTGTTCATCCTAAGACTTCGGTTCCCTACGACAAAACCTATCTCAGATGTATATATATATATATATATATATAGAGAGAGAGAGAGAGCGAGAGAGATATGACTGTCGGTTGTTCGAATCCGGCTGGGGGTATAACAATCTACTGTATATTATATATTTTACACCAACCCACTTCACATCTAAACTCAATTAATGAAATCAACAAATACATGTGGCACTATATAATGGGTGTTAGTACTCACATACGGTAGACGTGTTACAGTGAAGGCAGAGGAAAGGGAACTGAGGTGGGGGCAGTATAGTAGCTTTACGACTTTACTTTACAATGCTCTTATCTAGCCTCGTAAATATAACTCAGTTAAGGGGGGTCACCGGCTTTTGTTATCTTTCTCTCCTTTTCTCTCTTTCTGTGGCTTGTATCCATTCGGCCCCATTCAGCCTACTGTTTTCAGCCTTGTCTATCGGGGCCCGACTTAAGTCCGTATCGAAAAATTTGGACTATGTGGCGGGGCCCGACTTAAGTCCGAGTGCAATTTTGGCGCAATATTGGCTCTGAGAGAGAGACGAGTGACTGGAGGAGCATGGGTTACCTCATGACTGCTCGCCACGGCCGCCGTGGACCTACTGAGATTTACTCCACTTACATCCACCCTCACTCCCTCGCTACATACGTAATTATATAAAGAAATTACCGTATTTTAGCGATTTTGCCCTTCGGTTGCACGATCGTTTCCAGTGATCGTAGAAGGATGGTTCGGGTGTCATTGGAAAGCTCAATTTACGCCCTTTCATGGATACATACTTGTATTACGCTTTGGGTCTTGTTTATGCATGAAAAAGAGCACGGAAACAACCCCATTTATGGTAAAAAAAAAACCGCTGGGCGGCACGGTCAAATATACCGCCTAGCCCGCTCGTAAGGTGTTCAGATGCTTACCCCCATCCAGGTGTCAATATTATCCTGGCGAGCGGTAGTGAGCCAGCATATGTTTATCTTTGTTTTGACAGCAAGCTAAATTTGTACATTTTTCGATAGGAAAATGATTCCGGCGAAGCCGGATTTCTCCATACAAAGCTGGCTCGCTATCGCTCGCCAGGAAGAAATCGACACCTGGATGGGGATAAATGTCTTAAAGCAGTTGGCTGAATTGGGCTGAATGGATACAAGCCAGGGAAAGACAAAACACGAGAGAAAGACAAAAAAGACAGTGCCCCCCTTAATCCACAAAGATTGAACTTTATAGGCTTGGAATTGTAACCTTGAGAATGTCTGTATTTTACCTAGGAAAGCGTTATGTGTTAATTTCAGTAAAATGTCACATAATTGAAGTATATATTTATTTAAGTGGGGGTTATTTAAGTGGGGGTTATTTTATTTCGTTCTTTAACCTCTGAAGTGCGCATGGGGGGTATGAGACACCACACTCCTGTGCTGACGTATTTGAGCTGTTCCCATCACTAACATATTTATTTTACCATAAATAGCATTAATACTTATCCCTATGCGCCTATTATAGGTTGATTATAAAGGTATTAACCTGTTACAACAATAAAACAAGTGGAAACAGCGTTTGGATGGTCAAAATCGGCGATACAGGCCGGGAGTTACACAATGTATGGCTGAGGCAACCTCCCCAGCCCACCACTTTTCTCCACCTCTGGATAGAGACTGTCGATCGATACTCTCTCTCTCTCTCTCTTGCACTCGCTTGCTAACAGTAATGACAACGCCCTGCTACCAACTCGCTAATGTTAGCACAAAAATAGACCACAGGAAAAGGGAATAACAGGGAAAATAGGTGATAACTGAAGGAGGGGAGGAAACTGGGGAAGGAGGGGAGGTGGAGGAGTGATATTTGGCATGGCCCAGGGGCAAAAAAAAATAAACAAAATACTTTTTTTTTTTTTTTTTTTTTTTCCGGTGTTTTAAATTGATTTTTTTTTCCCTGACTCTTAAGAGTCTTCCCGGGTTAATTATATAGTTATAATATATAATTCAAAATAATATTTAAGGGGATAGTTGCTGTTTGGTTGGTCTATTATTTCATTTATATTAATTATTCCTTCCATTCGTCTATACATTAGGCTACCATAGCGCAGTTGGAATATATGTACATGCTCAGATTATTACGCAGGATTCGAAACCGCATAATAAATCGTAAGCTTGTCCATATTTCTTAACTGTCGTGATAGCGTAAAGCATAGTCCGCGGAATTTCGAAATGAGTATCCTGGGTTCGAGTCCTCGGAGTACATGTATTTGTTGATTTCATTAATTGAGTTTAGATGTGAAGTTGGTTGGTGTAAAAAACATAATAATTCATATACTTTTTTAGTTTCCTCCTTAGACCTCCATCAACCTTAAACAAATACCCCCTACATGTTTTGGTAGAAACATGTCCCGGCCAAAGGCCGATTCCTCCTAAAATTACAGGCTCTCTATCGCTCACAAAGAAAAAATACATCTAAATGGCACGGAAGGGTCCTAATATTGACGAAGAAATGGGGTATAAAATCATAAAATCCCTAAACTAATGGAACCAACGTCTTAACATCTCGAAACTAGTAGAGCAAAGCATTAGGGAGAAGGGGGTGTCATATCCTCTCTAATAGAGGGGGGTGTCATATCCTCTCTAATAGAAGGGGGTGCCATATCCTATCTAATAGAAGGGGGTGCCATATCCTCTATTAGAATGGGGTGCCATATCCTATCTAATAGAAGGGGGTGCCATATCCTATCTAATAGAAGGGGGTGCCATATCCTATCTAATAGAAGGGGGTGCCATATCCTATCTAATAGAAGGGGGTGCCATATCCTCTCTAATAGAAGGGGGTGCCATATCCTATCTAATAGAAGGGGGTGCCATATCCTATCTAATAGAAGGGGGTGCCATATCCTCTCTAATAGAAGGGGATGCCATATCCTCTCCAATAGAAGGAGGTGCCATATCCTCTCTAATAGAAGGGGGTGCCATATCCTCTCTAATAGAAGGGGGTGCCATATCCTCTCTAATAGAAGGGGGTGCCATATCCTCTCTAATAGAAGGGGGTGCCATATCCTCTCTAATAGAAGGGGGTGCCATATCCTCTCTAATAGAAGGGGGTGCCATATCCTCTCTAATAGAAGGGGGTGCCATATCCTCTCTAATAGAAGGGGGTGCCATATCCTCTCTAATAGAAGGGGGTGCCATTTCCTCTCTAATAGAAGGGGGTGCCATATCCTCTCTAATAGAAAGGGGTGCCATATCCTCTCTAATAGAAGGGGGTGCCATATCCTCTCTAATAGAGGGGGGTGCCATATCCTCTCTAATAGAAGGGGGTGCCATTTCCTCTCTCACAGAAGGGGGTGCCATATCCTCTCTAATAGAAGGAAGTGCCATATCCTCTCTAATTGAAGGAGGTGCCATATCCTCTCAAATAGGAGGGGGTGCCATATCCTCTCTAATAGAAGGGGGTGCCATATCCTATCTAATAGAAGGGGGTGCCATATCATCTCTAATAGAAGTGGGTGCCATATCCTCTCTAATAGAAGGGGGTGCCATATCCTCTCTAATAGAAGGGTGTGCCATATCCTCTCTAATAGAAGGGGGTGCCATATCCTCTCTAATAGAAGGGGGTGCCATATCCTCTCTAATAGAAGGGGGTGCCATATCCTCTCGGTAATTTTTTTGAAAAGACTCGCAGCGTTATTATACATAATTTATTAGGGAAAGTGAAGCTCTATGGAATCCTTATAATATACTCACATAGATTCCACTGTGGAAGAATAGTTTTGATAGTTAACTATAGTTTTGATGTAAATACTACCGCAACTACGAATCTTGTTTCCGAGACCTAGTATATTAACCTAGCCAAACAACCTAACCTAACCTAACCCTAGAGTGCCCTAGACCCAGTACGTGGGATACAACACTAGCCCTTGCAAGTTGCATGCCAGCTACTGTGGGTTCATAAATTAGACATACAATAAAATCTTTGTAGAACAATAACACTTTACCGTAGCGAGTGTACTCCATTTCGAACACTTTTTGTAAACATGAACACGTCCGTAGCAGAGCTCTCAAGATTGCGGGACTGAGTTTGTTTACGCGCGGGACTATTTATATCGACAAAATCGAGTTACAAAACTCATCAAAACTATTCTCCCACAACGGAATCTATGTGAGTATATTATAAGGATTCCATAGAGCTTCACTTTCCCTAATAAATTATATATAATAACGCTGCGAGTCTATTCGCGATAATTATCGCATACTATCGTCTAAATATAACTAAAATAATATAATACACACGTCGCTGGTACTCAAATGGTTAATTTTCAAACTGCTGCTTCTTTGAACCTCGTATGTCTACAAGAATATATATACAGTATATATATTTGTAGCAACAGATACCCCAGGTGGGAAGCGGAAGCGAATAACGGCAAGAAACACCAACGTAATGATGAAAAACATCTTTATTCTATTATCAGGGACAGTTTCGACATTCCTTATGTTATCATCAAACCCCAAAAGAATGATACAATTCTATTAGAGATAATTTAGTTAGTTGCTAAGATATTACTTGTATGTAATTAAGCACAGCATACAAACATAATTTAAACCAGACACAAATTAAAATTGAAAATAAACTCCAAAATAAACTACTTAGATATACCTATTACGCTATCTTATAATTGTAACTAACCCACATTTCTAAGGTGATAATGGTGTCATATAGCTTACCAGTTAAAGATACAAGAGGTTGGTGGAGGTGTCGTGCGTACCAAGATAAGGCTTTAAATGTACTGTGAGTAATGACTCGGCAATGAGGCGGGTTGACTCGCCTGAACAAGTGAACAATATTGGAAAATCATTTTTATTTATTGGCAAGCATTTAAGGTATCACAGCCTATTTCACAGGCCACAGAACAGCGGAGGAAGGGAATTAAGGAGAAGCGGAAGGCTGGGAAAAGTTTGAATAGTTTAGAACCAGTGGCTCTCCCAAAAGACCCAATAGCAGGACCTTTGACCGAGTCTGTTGTAACTCCAGTGCCTAACACAGTTGATAAAGTAGTGGAGGAGGCAGAGACTCTGAGACAGCACCGTTACCTGCAGCGAGAAAACCGGATGTCTAAGTTGGATGTTGGGGGAGGGCATGAGTTGTTGACCAAGCAGTTAGACATGTTGGCTCCCACAGACATTCGAAAGTTGCAATTAGAGGATCCAGAGGTTTTGCAGTGTACCAATGGGGCTGTGGAGTTAGAAGAAGATAGGGATGCAAAGGCAGGAGATTTTTTTTTCTTTAATGGAATTTTATACCACCGATATCAATATCCTAAAAGGAACTGGGAGGGCGGATCAGGTACAGTTGACCAGCTGGTCGTGCCAGAGGGCTGCAGGGAAAGTTTGCTTAGGTTGGCTCATGATTCTCCATTATCAGGACATTTGGGTGCCAAGAAAACGGTGGCGGCTTTGGGGAAATTGTTTTGGTGGCCGGGAATGAAGTCTCATGTGCAGTCATGGATAAACTCATGTGATATTTGTCAACGTGTCGGGAAACCGAACCAAGTTATTCCTAAGGCTCCGTTACACCCTATTCCTGTGATTGGGCCACCCTTTAGTAAAATTATTGTTGACATGGTTGGTCCACTCCCTCCCACTAAGGCTGGAAATAAATTTGTGTTAACCATAATGGATGTTGCCACTAGATACCCCGATGCATACCCTATGAAAAATGGAATGGCTAAGACGGTAGTCAGTAACTTGTTGTGGTACTTCTCAAGGTACGGGTACCCGGAGGAGATTCAGTCTGATCAGGGATCTAATTTCACCTCCAACATGTTCAAGCAAACAATGCAACAGCATGGGATACGAGCAGTAGTATCGTCAGCGTATCACCCTGAGAGTCAAGGGGTGCTTGAGCGGTGGCATGCTACACTTAAAAGCATGCTCAGGTGTTATTGTGCTGACAACGGTATGGATTGGGATCTTGGATTGCCTTATGTGCTGTTTGCTGCTCGGGAGGTACCTGGTGAGAGCCTGGGATTTAGTCCAAACGAGCTGATTTTTGGACACCGTGTCAGGGGCCCCCTTAACATGCTGAAAGAAATTTGGAAGGGGACTGTGCAGCCTTGTCCATTATTAAAGTATGGAATTGAAAGCCGTGAGCGCATGCTTAAGAGTCTGGAGATGGCAGGTAGAAATTTGACAGAATCACAAGCTTTGATGAAGGACAGGTATGATCGCAAAGTGAGGCTCCGGAAGTTCACTGTAGGACAAGAGGTATTAATTTTGTTGCCTTTGGTTGGTAACCCCCTCTCTGCGAAGTACACTGGACCTTATAAAATTGTAGAAAAAATTTCAGACTTAGATTACCTTGTTGCCACTCCAGACAGGAGGAAAAAGAACCAGTTATGTCACATGAACCTTATTAAAGAGTATGTGAGGCGCCCCTCTGAGCCTCTCACTGTCCCTGTGTGGGCTTGTTGCGGCCATGGTGGAGAAGGAGAGGGGGACAGTCAAGCTTCGGAGGAGGATAGCTGGGATCAACATGTTTCAGTGGATCAGTGGGCGGGGAACTCGAGCCTAAGGGCTGACGAGGCTATAGCTCATTTGCCTGAGCCGCAGTTTGATGCTATCCGTCAGTTGTTCGGTTCATACCCCACTGTATTTGCTGAACACCCAGGCCTCACTACTCAGGCTATGCATGATGTTGACGTGGGGGACCATATACCCTTTAAGTCAATCCCGTACCGTGTGCCCCCCATATAACTACCAGCTCTGAGGGATGAGTTGGAGTATATGCTCGGTAGAGGGTTGATAGAGAAAGGCACAGTTAAGTGGACTTCCCCCATAACACTGCAGCCTAACCTAGATGGCAAGGTACGCTTTTGTATTGATTTCCGTAGGTTAAACGGTTTGACTCCAACTAACCCATATCCTCTTCCTCGGGTTGATGATAGTGTTGACAAAATTGGTAATGCTCGTTTTTTGTCTAAAGTAGATTTAGTAAAAGGTTACTGGCAAGTACCTTTGTCTGAGCATGCTAAAGAGGTATGTGGTTTTGTTGTGGACGGGAGTACCTACCGGTGCAATGTTATGCCTTACGGACTTAAGAATGCACCAGCAACGTTTCAGAACCTGATGAATGAAATTGTAAAGGACATTCCGAATTGCACCGTATATTTGGACGATGTAATCATTTATGATGACGACTTTGAGAGCCATTGTGAGCACCTTGAGACCTTGTTCCGGAAACTTAGTGAAGCAGGTCTGGTAGTAAATTTGGCAAAGTGTGACTTCGTAAAAGCCACTGTGCAGTACCTTGGGTTTGTAGTGGGAAGGGGACAGGTGTGCCCTCCTCAGAACAAGGTACAGGCTATCAATAAATTTCCGCACCCAACAACCAAGAAGCAGATTATGAGATTCTTGGGTATGATAGGCTACTACAGACGCTTCATAAAAGGTTACTCAACGGTGTTGGCACCTCTCACAGATTTGTTATCTAAAGACAAAAAGTTTTTGTGGGCACCTGAGTGTGAAAAGGCTTTCACTTTGGTGAAACATTTGCTATGTACTCACCCGATACTCAGGGCCCCAGACTTTAACAGGCATTTTCAGCTGGCAACAGATGCTAGTGGTGTAGGGGCTGGTGCCGTCTTGCTACAGACAGAGAATGAAGGTGTGGAACACCCAGTAAGTTTCTTTTCTTAGAAGTTCAATGCTGCACAAAAGAACTATTCTACAATAGAAAAGGAATTACTGGCGATTGTGCTGTCGCTCAGGCACTTCGAGGTGTATGTTCCAGCCTATGGCCCAGTCGTGGTTATCTACACTGATCATCACCCTTTGAGATTCCTGAATCAATTTCACAATCGCAATATGAGACTGACCAGGTGGTCTTTGATGTTGCAGGAGTATAACCTGGATATCCGTCATATTGCTGGATGTGACAATGTGATCGCGGATTGTTTATCAAGGGTGGATGATCAGTCGTAGGCTATCACAGGTGTGTGGGTTTGAGTGGAGGAAAATAGGATGCCCTTATAGTGCAGCCGGGAAACACATATTAAAATATAAAATCATATAAAAACTTTCTTTTGATATAGGTAATCTTATAAGTTTGTCATAGCCTATAGAGTTTGAGTAGTCCACAAACTATCAAACGGCTGAGCTGCTGTAAGCTCGCTCTGGGAGCATGATATTGTGTCTTTTTGCTATTATTGGGAGGAGTTATAAAATGTGATTTTTTTTTTTTTTTTAATAATAAGATGTGTTTTGGTGATAAACTCAGCTTTGTTTTAGTGCCATGCGGTCGCTGGGTGTGAGGGGCTTGATGGGGTTCTGTGTTTGTCAGATTTTAGCTTAGGGTTGAGCGAGTAAAATCTTGGGGGAGGTGTGACGCATGTCCACGTGTGAGCATGTTGTACAGAACGCCTAGTCATGCCCCACTCTCGCTAGGATCGTCAGGGCAGGAACTTTGGCTGTAGTCTATGTAGAGTTTCCTAACTTAGTTCGTGTGAGCCGTTGTACTATAAGTATTATGACTACGTATTTTGTTTTCATCTGAGTCAACGAGTTCTATTTTATATCATTAGTTATAAGTATTGTGTGTAAAACTTATTTGTAATGATGGGAAGAGAAACAGCCACAGTTAGGTGTCAGTGGGTACGCCAGGCAGGAGGTAGGCCTAACTTACTCGCACTCCTCCCTCCCTCAGTGCTAGGGGAGCCTTTGTGTATCACAGAGGAGAGAGAGAAATGACGTCATGGTTGTCAGTGGGCGGTCCTTAGTAGTTCACGTTGGGCTCACTAGAGGGCCGGGTATAAAAGGGAAGTCTAGCCATTTTTTCATCAGAACTCATTAGGCAGAGCGACTTTTCATTTCCCTTGCTAACTATTTATATTCTTCTGACTGATGTGAACTTTCTCTACTACCTTACATTCTTATTTCCTCTTTTCCCTGCCCTGTTTAACTTCCATTGTCCCGTTGGTGCAGAGCTAGGCTATTGCCGTTGCATTTGCAGAGTACTTCCTTTTAATGTTTGCCATTTACTATTGCATATTCTTTTAATTATTCTTATGCCATTTTAAGCCTTTAATAGTATTTAATTGCCAGTGTTTTTGCTTATTGAATTACTGTTCAAAAATCCGATACGTACTTCTTACGAGCATCCGAGAAGCATCTAACTTTTTTCAGAAGATTCCTTGCTCGATGCTGAAGGACTATTAATTAACGTAACGTAATAGTGCCGATCCGAAGTAGAGGGTGGTGGACTTCTTAAGTTCATAGTCAAGGGTGAATTACTTCGGCTTCGGCCAACACTATTCTTTTGTGTTGTTGTTTTTTACTTCATTGTTTGATTGTTGACCAGACTAGATAATTCCTGTCTCTTTATTAGTCTGTTGTTGAACACTAGTACCGAGTTCTTGTATACCCCGTTATAGCAGATTGAACTCTGGAGGGTATTGGTGTTTTTTGTTCGGCTGGCAGTACTCAGGGGTTGGGATCGTGTGTTTCCGTTGTGGCAGCGAGCCGTATTCGAGTCCTGATTGAGAGCCCTTGTGTACCCGAGTGCCAGTTCATAACAATAGTAACTTACGTAGTTCCTTTGAGATGACAAATTCCTTGAGTGTGTTGAAGTTGTCCATGGCCAGGTCCCCACCAATGTTTTGACAAACCATTCGGGCCTCGCACCATGTCACCCAGGTGTTGTTGTTGTGGTAACATGCTCCACGATAATCCTCAAACAGACCCACACATTGGTTGCCTGAAATAAGTCAAACAGTAAATACATGATTAAATGAATGTGATATCAGATGGGCCCAAATGGTCGTGCAAGACACAACTACTTGTGATCATCCATGACATTTCCCAAACCCTTAACGACTCGAGAATTCAACAAGTAGACGCCATAGTACTAGACTTTGCCAAAGCCTTCGACAAAGTCCCCCACGAAAGACTATTAGCCAAGATAGATTATTATGGCATTCGAGGACCACTTCCTTACTCGATTAGGACTTTTTTTGCCAATCGGGATCAACACGTTGTTCTCAGGGTTCTCATTCTTCTACTGTGTCTGAAACTTCTGTGGTCCCACAAGCACAGTCCTGGGTCCTCTACTTGTCCTTTCTTACAAAAATTACCTCCCACTATCGCTTACTTCTACTACTAGACTGTTTGCAGATGATAGCTTAGTTTATAAACCAAATACTAATAGGGACGATTGACTTCAACTATGCGACGACTTAACTGGCGTTGAAGATTGGGAAGCCAAGTGGCAGATGACATTTATACCTAACAAATGTTACCATATCTAATTCAAACGTTCGAATAAAATCATCCCATTTCCTTATGAACTCCATAGCACTTTTCTAGATACAGTTCCATCCCACAAATATTTGGGGGTCCACATCTCAGCGGACATGAGGTGGAGCCGGATTTTATATTAAATAACTGTCTGTCCCCCCCATCAGAGTCGGGATGGGAAGGAATACTGGTAGAAGTATCAAATTCCTTCCTTTAACTCTCGTGATGGTGTAGGTGGTTGGACACTGCCTGAATGGTTCGAGTTCAAGCTCTGTTAGTTATATATTTGTATATAATTATATATATATATATATATATATATATATATATATATGTATATATATATATATACAATAATAAGGGTAAATATGAGATTATCGTAATAGTCTTACCTGTGGTAGGACTGTGTGGTACTGGCAGCAATTTGCCAGCAGCACATTGCAAGCATTCTGTTGTAATGTCACCGTTGTTGTAGGACACACCACCAGACTCACAACCTAGAATAACCATCACACGTATAGTAACATATACAGATTTGAAATGTAGTTTTTGTGGATGACATTCAGTACAAGTACTGAATATATAATGTAAGTAACTATACACATTTAGTTCATTGTTGGCGATGAATGGTAATTTATAAAAATTGGCATTCCTGAATTGATCCCTTGTAATTTGATGTACCGTATATAAACTTTGCATATGTTCTATGTGGATGAGGGAGACAAAAGGTAGAGCTGCCTGTAACGAGTGCCTCCCCCTAGTTGAAAGAGTGACATGGCCAAAATCAAGGAATGTTCGAGCCAAAATACCTGGACACACAGAGTTTGAAGCAATCTAAGTCATAGGATAAGGGGAAGATGGATTCAAGGAGAGAGTTCCAAAGCTCAGCCGTTGAATAGAAGAAGGTTTGGGAATATTGTTTAACTCTTGGATTGGAGAGTTGCACAGAGTAGAGATGGTATTGTGTTGCAAGACGGGTGCTACGTCCTCTACGTAGAGGAGGTGGCATGCACCAAGAGAGCTCTGAGGAACATTGATTATTTTAATAGCAGTAGAATAGCGAGAGAGATGCAACACTGGGGCGAAGAGAGAGAGATTGCAAAGAGTCAGTGAGTGAACGTGAGTTAATGAGACGAGAGGCTTTCTTTTCTACTTTGTCGAGAAGTGCTGTGTGAGAGGATCCTCCCCACACATGCGAACAATACTTAATACATGGACGCACTGTGCCCCTGTACAGAGCAAGAAGCTATGCAGGGGTAAAGAGCCCCCGGAGGCGTTTGGGCACACCCAGCTTCTGGGAAGCTGTTTTTAGCAAGGGTGGTATTATGGTCTTTAGAAGTGAGATTAAGAGAAAAAGATATTCCTAGAATACTGAGAGAAGATAAAGGGTTGATTTGTGTATTGTTGAAGTATAAGGGATAGTCCTGTGGGAGTTAATCATATACAGTATATGTAATAGCTACGATTATATGAACAGAGGTGAAGCGTGTTAATCATATACAGTATAATTATGTATAGCTACGATTATATGAACAGAGGTGAAGCATGTTAATCATATACAGTATAATTATGTAATAGCTACGATTATATGAACAGAGGTGAAGCATGTTAATCATATACAGTATAATTATGTAATAGCTACGATTATATGAACAGAGGTGAAGCATGTTAATCATATACAGTATAATTATGTAATAGCTACGATTATATGAACAGAGGTGAAGCATGTTAATCATATACAGTATAATTATGTAATAGCTACGATTATATGAACAGAGGTGAAGCATGTTAATCATATACAGTTAATTATGTAATAGCTACGCTTATATGAACAGAGGTGAAGCATGTAATCATATCGTATAATTATGTAATAGCTACATGAACAGAGGTGAAGCATGTTAATCATATACAGTATAATTATGTAATAGCTACGATTATATGAACAGAGGTGAAGCATGTTAATCATATACAGTATAATTATGTAATAGCTACGATTATATGAACAGAGGTGAAGCGTGTTAATCATATACAGTATATGTAATAGCTACGATTATATGAACAGAGGTGAAGCGTGTTAATCATATACAGTATATGTAATAGCTACGATTATATGAACAGAGGTGAAGCGTGTTAATCATATACAGTATATGTAATAGCTACGATTATATGAACAGAGGTGAAGCGTGTTAAGTGCATCGCACAGTATATGTAAACTAAATGTTATTTGCATGTATTACTTAATGTACAATAGAGTTGCTCAACTTAATCATGCATCAAATGTGTAGAGGTGTACAAGCGTGTGGCATCTTGATGGGAGGTTGTTGTTTTTTCGAGTCCTCCAACTCCTTCATGTTTAGCCCTGTTAGTTATGAGATTTCAAGACATTCGCCACAATATTTTGGTGATATTCAGACCATTTGCCCTATTTCTCTGCCAATATTAAGACCTTTCATGCCATTTATGTGTCGATTTTTTCCTTGCGAGCGATAGTAAGACTATAATTATTATAGAAGTAACCGGCCTTCGTCCGGAACATTTTTCTACCGAAAAATGTACAAATTTATGTCGAAGGGGAGGTCTTGTGAGTGTTCTTTTAAGTTTGATGGAGGCTTAGAGAGCAAACTAAATCCCATCCTTAAACCATTGAGCCGAACCGGTAAATTATGCTGCACAATACCGTCTGAGCTCCCTTAATATTAGTACACACCTATTATTATGATTGAATCACTAGTATATCTGAGGCGTGGGAAACTACCGACGTATTTGGCCAAGGCAAGCATCATCGTGATAGTTGTCCTAGTCTCCTGTTAGAAAGTATAACAATATGAAACTTAAAGGATCATAATTTATTATATTAAATAATCCAGCCATATTTCTACAGTTCAGTGCAAACAGGTCAGTGTCCCGAATGACAACACAAAATTTAGGCAAAAGAAAAAAAACATACATGACTATATACATCAATGAAATAAATCAAAGTATATATTTGTTTGTTAGAGATAATTTCCCTTCTAAATTTAGAGCTTTTTCCATTCAGTACTACTCGTGTGGATGTTAATTTTAATGACAGTTGCATACATTCAATGTTGTTGTAAATAATAATCTAATATTAATTAATAACAATCAAATAAGGCTTTAGTATATGCTCTGAGGTAACTGTTACGAAAGCCAATTACTTTTATCAACGAAAAACTAATCAACATTCTATGAATAAATTTCAGGATAAACTTAATTCTATTAATTGGAATGACATTATGAGTATTAATAAATATCAAACAGCTTTCTCTAAATTTCACGGGAAGTATCTTCATTATTTTAACAATCAATTATAAGATCAGGAAACCGAGGTTGACTGAAGGTATATAGAAATTTATAAAAGTAAAGAATAAACTGTATACACTATCGTTAAAAAGCTCGACCGTATATAACAAAGAATATAGGCAACATACGGAAATCATGGGAATTGATTAGATAAATTATCAATAAGAACACAGCGAAACTGCAACACAGTAAACAGTTTCTTGTTAATAGAAAGATCGAGACAGACGACCTGATCATTGCTAACAGCTTAAATTATTGTTATGTTAATATTGGAAACAAGGTAATAGAATCTATACCAATTTGTCATAAACTGTACTCTGGCTTCATGCCTGGAGCAAACCATAGTACGATGTTTCTAGCTCCGACAACTTGTTCTGAAATTTAAACCATTAATATGGAACTAAAACCAAAAAGTCCTGGATGGGATGGAATAATTACTTGTATCATAAAATAAACCTGTTCTATCATTATTGATGTTCTGGCTCATATAATTAATTTGTCATTTGTTCAGGGAATTTTCCCTCAAGAGATGAAAATTGCTAAAATTATTCCAGTGTATAAAGGGGGTGACGAAACTGTAATGGGTAATTATCGTCCTGTGTCTATTTTATCAATGATTTCTAAAATATTTGAGAAATTCATATAAAATAGGCTTGTATCATTTATCAACAGTCATAATATCTTATATAAATATCAGTTCGGGTTTCGGGAGGGAGACGGCACAGATCTTGCATTACATTAGTAGACAACATTTCCAGGGAGGCTGATGAGGGTAATACTGTATTGGGAGTATGTCTGGATTTTACAAAGGCATTCGATACTGTCGACCACCAGATATTATTGAATAAGCTAGAAGAGTATGGGGTCCGAGGTATTGCTGACAATTGGATACAAAGTTGTTTAAGCATTAAACATAAATCTGTATCATTTGATGGAACTAAATCTAACAAGTGTTCGATTACATGTGGAGTGCCACAAGGATCAACACTAGGGCCCTTATTGTACCTTCTAAATGTTAATGACATAGTACATATTTCATCTGTCGTACTAATATTTGGTGATGGCACAAATGTATTCCTTGCAGGCAAATATATTGATAATTATATAATTCAAATGAACCAAGAATTGAACAAACTTTACAAATGGGTAAATGTAAAAAAAACTAGCCATAACTATTTCTAAGACTAATTTTAGGATTTTTGGTAAAAGGGTAAATTTCGATAGTAATAACGTGAATTTGCATATTAACAATGTAAATTTAAAGAATGTCGATAAAACAAGATTGCTATGGGTCATAATCAATTCCAAACTGATCTGGAAAGATCATTACATGTGAGAATCAAGATCTCGAAGGGAACAGGTACTTTATGCAAAGCAAGAAAAGTACTGAATATGTTGACACTTATAACACTGTAATAGCTTTGTATATTCTTACAAAACATATGGGGATGAGGTTTGGGGAGCTGCTACTGCATGTAATATTAAAAGTGTAATAACACCACAGAAGAAAATCATAAGCATAATTGCATCTGCCAAGTACAGAGACCACACAGGCCCTCTATTTCAATCATTAATCATTTTACCATTTCCAAAAGTCTATTTGTACTGTACTGTAAAATGATGTTCAAATGTATTAAGTGCACTGTCCCCCATCCTTGCATGATAAAATTATGCTTCACACGAATTTCACCAGAGAGAGAGAGAGAGAGGACAATTACGAATTGAAAGAGGTAGGCCATCTTTGATATTTAGATATAATGGAGCATATACAGTATGTGGAACAATATATCAGGAAAGGTCAACTATGAATGTCCATTTGTAACCTTTAGGAACAGATTAAAATAGTATTTAATAAATAAATAATGTATGTGTGTGTGTGTATCAAACATTCTGTAGATATATAGCACTTGGTCGAGCTTATGTACAGTACATCCATGTGTGTTGCGTTGTATGCAGATATATATAATATTGACATGGGCTGATTTGCATAAATCAAGTTGGTATGTTTAGTGGTTAAGTAGTAAACTAAAATCGGAGACGATACTAATGACCTTGTAATAATATTTTATATTGTAATTGTAGTGTATTGTAATTGTAGTGTATGTAAATTGTAAAATCAACCATTATATAGTCATATCATGGAATGGTGCATTGCTGTTTTGTAATAATTTGTAATATTTTGTGCTTGATATTTTGTTCTCTCTGTTGTCTTTGACTGTGTTACTAACACTGCAATGCACTATTACTCAGTATGTTATTGGGGACAATTATAAAGAGGGCATATACAATATACTATTGCTTATCAGCCCTCCTTGTCATGAAACACAAACATAGTAGGCCAATATAGAACACAAACTATATATATATACAATTGTGTACTTTTCATGGCAATACACTTTTTTAATTGAACTTTTAAATTGAATTAATACACATTTGAGAGAGTAATCACTAATAGCTTACAAATTACGTCAGTGATCGGACGGAAGAAAATACACCTCAAAGCCTTGGGATCAGCTCGAATCTCGTGATTGTTACGGGGGCCCACCTAAATTTGTTTCTCTCTCTCTCTCTCCCTATTTTTCTGGCTTGTACCCATTCGGCCCCATTCAGCCAACTGTTTTAAGACGTTTACCCCCATCCAGTTGTGTATTTCTTCCTGGCGAGCGATAGCGAGCCAGCATTGTATGGAGTAATCCGGCTTCACCGGTGACATTTTTCTTTCGAAAAATGTACAAATTTAGTTTGATGTAAAAAAAAAAAAAATTATATGCTGGCTCGCTGCCTCTCGCCAGGAAAACATTGACACCTGGATGGGGGTAAGTGTCTTAAGATAGTAGGCTGAATGGGGCCGAATGGATACAAGCCAAAGAGAGAAGGAGAGAAAGAACAAAAAAGCGAGGTGGGCCCCCTTAATTTAAGATAACTTTATCGTCAATTTGCATACACTAATATATATTATACACAATTATTTTGTTTGTGGCTAGGAGCTCAATATCAGTGCAGAAATAAAAACGTGGTAATGCATTATCCTATTCAATATACACTAGAGACAAATAACACTGACACAATCATACATCTAATTTGTATATCATATGGCAGTTACACTGACTTCATTATTATATCACAATCATGGCAGTTAAACTGACTTCGTAAGGTTATACAGAATTATACTCTCAGGTATAAATAACTTGTTAAATATATTAATACGTTGCAAAGGCAGAGCTAATCTTCTTCCTGACCTTAGGACTACCTAATACTTATGAAGGGGATGGCTAGTGTCTTGCAATATCTTCTTCACCTGCTTCATTACAATATTCCTGATATAGTTCATTTAACGTTATAGTATTTATACCTAACCTTCTAGCTGTCTTAATTATTTTTCCTAGTTTATGTTTATCTTTTAAATTAACTTACCATACCAGGTGGTGATTGAAAAACATATAATTTATTCAATGATTGACTTATAGAAGATATTAACTATTGTTATGTCTACCTGTACATTTTTCAGTAATGTTGCAAGGTGCAACCTTTAGTTACATTTCTTATATACTATGTCGGTATTTGCACTGCTATTTAATTGTTCGCCTATAACGAAACCTAGATATATGTAGTGGTTCACTCTCTCTACAGGTTCATTATCTATGATATAACATCAGGTACATGTTTGTTAATAGTTATAAAATTTACTACCATCTCTTTAGTTTTCTTTACATTCAGGTTCAGATGATATATTTTACACCACTCTACGAAATTATTTACCTGCGAAATATAATCATTACTGTTGTTATTTAAAATGTTCCCTATGATTACTGTGTCATCGGCGTATTTTAATATGGTACAATCACTAAAAGAACTTCTACAGTCGTCTGTGTAATCATTGTACACAATAAGAGACATTGAGCATCCCTGTGGTGCACCTGTGTTGGTAACTATTGTATTCGACTTTGATCTATCTATCTATTGCTCGACGCTTAACTCCCGTTAAGGGTGGCCATACACAAAACGCCCGTACTGCACGTATTCCCCATTAGGACAATCCGTGCCAGTTTATGAAGGACTTACAGGTCTGAACACTCAACTTAGGGACCGTTCGACTTAACATTGCTAATTTTTGTGTAGTGTGGTCTTTGCGTCAGAAAGCTAAAAATCCATATTAACCTATCCGCGGCGCGACTCCAATTCGTTAAACGTCGTGAGGGGTGAAGCTATTGCATTAATTTCAGACAAATATCGTCATTATCCGATAAATATCGTTATTACTTATTCACATGCGCCTATTTTATGTTTAATATGAAGATAGTTACATGTTACAACAATAAAACAAGTGAAAATAGTATTTGAGGGTGACAAACACGAAATATTGCCGAGCGGTTCATTCATGGAGTTGACCGAGAGCGAAACTGCAACCTCCCTTCACAAGCTCTCGAGCGAGACTGGAGGTAGTGCGGGCTAGTCTCTCTCTCTCTTCTCCCTCCACACCCCTCCCCTTTCGACCTTGAAACCGGGTAGGGAGTTTTGGCGCCATAAATAAACCGATAATCACAGGAATAAGAGAAAAATAGGTGATAATTGAGGGGGGAGGGGGAGAAAGGGGGATAGGGGGGAATTTGGACACATGTGGAGTAGTGATAGGATGTATGGAGAGGAATTATTTCACATAATTACACATTCCTTTGTTTTGAGTGACAGTGGGATGTTTGGAAAGGGTTTTTGTAGGCCATGGCTCATATGAGGACGCTCGCCCTCGTAGGGTTCAGACTCTTATGAGGACGCTCACCGTTTATGGGTTGATAGATTACTATTTACACCCATATTTAACAGTTTATTTAGCAAAAAATATGGTTGTATTGTATTAAAAGCAGAGCTAGAATCAATGAATAAAAACTCTGGTCTATGAATCAGGTCTGTCTAAATGTTTGCTGATCTCGTTCATAAAGGTTAAGCACACATCCTGCACACTCCTGTTTTTGCAGTAAGCAAATTGGAGCGGATCCCTTAAAGCTTCTACACAATTCATTTCTTAACCCTCCGGATCCGGGAGCCCTCATATGAGGCCAATCGCTGTGTCCGGGGGCATTTCTGAAAAATGGCTATCTTCATGAATCGATATCTACTGATTGAGACCACCTAGAGCAGTCAACTCAATTGTATAGTGTAGAACCAACCTTCTTCTGTAGACTGGCATTGAGTTGATATCGCTACGACAAGTGTTTGCCGAGATATAATGATGGGAATGGAGGTGTTTTTCCGCATATTTTTGCCTGCGTCCGAACGCTTCGCCGCGACCCTGGCTAGCACGCACTAAGTCACTCGTCGCTTCGGTGGCTTTGGTACCGGTAGACGATATTATGTTTTTATGGAGATAATGTCATAGTTATTGTGTCTTTTATTACTTTTACAACCATTATTGAGTTATGTGAAACTTTATATAGCATATTTTTGGCACTTTCACTGTTATTGTACATTATTGTGTCACTTTAACTGTTATTACTCTTCTTGTTATGAATTATTGTCACTCTCACTGTTATTATTGAGTTATTATTACTTGTTTTACATTTGTGTGTCACTTTCACTTACAAGGTTAGGCTAGGCTAGGCAAGCATACGGTAGCGTAATTTACACTTGTAATTATTTCAATAAAAGTTAGTTATTACATTTTGTTGTGTCTCTTTCACTTGCCCATATTGTTATATTCTTTTTAGTCTTGCTTTCACTTATTATTAGAAGTTTCACTTATAAATATTTATTGAATAAAGTTACTAATATATATTTGTTGTGTCTCTTGCACTTGCATATATTGTTATATTGTTTTTAGTGTCACTTTCACTTATTATTAGAGGTTTCACTTATAATAATTATAGAATACAGTGTCTCTTTCACTTGCACATAGTGTTTTATTGTTTTAGTGTCACTTTCACTAGCGTTCTCAGGGTCAGTGCCACTTAGTAGTTTACCAGGATGTGGAAATCATCGTGGCAAGGCGTGATGCACAGTGGTACCTCGCATTCCTGGTACTGATACGAGGCTTTGGTGGTTTTCTGGGGTCTTCGGGTGGTGTGGCTGCAGACATGACACCGTCTCTGGATCTTGCGACCAGCGGCTACTGGAAGGGCGACGATCCTGTGCTTCCTGTGGTGTTCGGAAGCGTATGTGCTGTCCATAGTGCCACCTCCTAGCATATGTTGAGCTCGTGGGGAATCCTCAGGTAGGGCATATTCCTCAATGAGTTCCAAAATGATCTGTTTCTGGAATCTCCTAAGGTTTGTGTACTTCCTGGGCATTGTGGGGTTCATGAGCTTGTACAGGTTGTACGCTTTCAGCACAGACACATCCATCATGTGCAGGAAGAACTTCTTATACCACCTGCAGGAGGTTCGCAGGCAGTCGATGATGCCGACCTGCATGTCTGACTTGTCAACCAGACGCATGTTTATGCTATAGTCCATAACTGCGTCTGGCTTCATGATGGGTTCCCTGGTCCTGTGGTTGACTTTGCCAGAGTCAACCAGGTTGTCCTTGTGGATGGTGGTGATCATGTTGACCTTCCTTTGGTCGTGCCAATGGATTGCCAGCATCGGACCATGTTTCTTGAGGAAGATGTCCTTCTTCTTTGTTTTTTGGGGGAATTCCGGCATGTTCTTCCTCGTCCCCCATACTGTGCCCATAGTCTGGGTTTGCTGTGTGTTCAGGTACTGGGTGACGATGGGGGACGTGTAATAGTTGTCCGTGTAGAGTATGTGGTTTTTGTTGAAGTAGCGATCCATCTGCTCCACCGAACCCTATTTCTGGATCCGCAAGCACCTCACCCTCCTTTCCACTGTAGACAATGAAATCCAGCACATAACCCGTCTTGCAGTCACAGAGGATGACGAGCTTGATGCCGAATCGATGTCTCTTGGATGGTATGTACTGCCGGAAGTGAAGGTTCCCCCGGAACAGCACAAGAGACTCGTCGATCACAACCTTTTGAAAAGGCTTCAAGAATGTGGAAAACTTGGCCTTCATCATGTCGTACAATCCACTTATCTTCCACAGGCGGTCTGGTCGGTGTACATTGGTGTTGGTAACGAGGTCAAGGTTACCAAGTATGGCGAAGTAGCGGTCCTGGGACATTAATTTACCAAAAGCAAGTGTGGCAAATATGTCGCCTATGATCCAGTAGTCTGCCAGCCGATGTTTCTTTACATGTTCCATGAGCATGGTCAGTGCTATCAACACATAAAATTGGGCAATGGTGACGGGTATTCAGGCCTTCATATGGGAGCTTTGGGTCTTGCCACTGAGGTGTTCAGTGAGGGCCTGCTGCTTATTAGTCTCATCGACAACATATGAGATGACCTCATTGTCGAAAAAGGCTTTGAAAAGCTCGACAGGTGTCGAGTTGGGTCCCCCAGGGAAAGATGGATCAACCCCTGCGGCATGTTGGGCATTGTCGAATGTGGCATCTTGTGGCTGAAAGGTGGCCCCATCCTCCCACATCCAGACATCAGCATGCCTGGCACGGGCACGGCCACGCTGATCAGCAGCAGCAGGTGTGTCGGCATTAGCAGGCGCGGCCCGGCCACGGCCACGCCCAAGGCCACGCCCACGCTGACCAGCAGGGCCCCTGGCACGGCCACGCCCAAGGGCACGGCCACCCCGAGCACGGGGACGTCCACGGCCACGTCGGGGTGCTGGGTCGTCCACAAACTCTGCTTCATCTACAACAGGGTCGTCTGGCATGTCAAAATTATCATCACCAGAATCTCCTTCGCCGTCGTCGTCGATGTATCTTGAAGGGCGGCCATATTCGTGTGTGTCTTCAGGGTCATAGGCGGGATCCTGGTTGTCATTTGCTGGTGATACATCAGGTGGCGACTGGTGGCGTGGGCGGCTAGTGGGTGGTGAAGGTGAGCTAGTTGGCTCTGAAGTTTGTAGGCGGCAAGAGCATTTTTGGGGCAGGTTAGGGCCTGAGATGCTGGTTTGTGCCCCCCCCTCTTGCCATGAACAAGACCCCTCTGGAGGTGCATTGACCACTTGCACCACTTGTTGATGGCTGTGGGTCATGCGGGGACAATACTTCACCACTTGCACCACTTGTTGATGGCTGTGGGTCATGCAGGGACAATGCCGCACCAGCCGTGGGTGACGAGGGCCCGGGAGACAGTGCAATAGGCCTACCCACGCTCGACTCTTCACTCTCATCCTCACTATCATCATCATCACCTATTTCCCTTTTGGCCGCCTCCCGTGCCTCCTTCCTTGCACTATCTAGCACAGCCTTCCTATAAAAATAACTGGCTATTTTTGCCGGGGAAGGAGTGCCCACAGCCGACGCCGGGGTCGTGAGTGTGAGCGTCGTGTCACAAGATGCGGGTAGAACACTTCCAATGTTACTCACACTTTCATCACCTTCATGATGTTCACCGCATCCACCATTGTCATTATCATCTTGATCGTCATCATCAGTACTATAAAAGTCCTGAAATTCTTCGCCATCTTCCACTTCATCCACATCTTCATTAACCACTTCTTCATCGTCAAATTAACTCTCAATCTCACTAAGCTCATCACTATGATCACTTAACTCTGCAAGTTTCCCTGCAACACCACTGGGAGTTAGCACTGTTTTTTTGGTTGGTTTAGCCTTGCCTTTCTTAGGCGTACAGGCCGCGGCGGCGGGCAAAGATTCGGACACAGCGATTTTTTTCGGATTAGATCCAGCCATCTTGGATGCTAGATAAGAACTGATGCTGCCTGATAGTTTATGCTTGGTGTCACTGCGGTCGCCCACGCACAAAACAAAATCCACCCGCGCAATTTAAACCCTTTGATTTGGATCTTGCCTCATATGAGGCCTCCCGGATGACTAACCCAAAAATGTTTTGCCTCATATGAGGTCTACCAGATTCCATGGGTTAAAATAGCTTCAAAACATTTCATAATATTTGAGGTTAACACAATATTTCGAAAATCATTGAAAGCCTTAGGGAACGAGATTTTAGCAATTTGTTTTATTTCCTACAGTTTCCATACATTCGGTACTACCCCTTCGTCTGTAGAATGGCGTTGAGTAGACGTCTCTAGTCCCAGTGGTTGCAGAATAGCGAGTGTGCATATGAGTGTGTTTTTCCACGGGAATTTCTTGCCGGCCCCGGCTAGTGCGCACCTAGTTGCGCATGGCACCAGAGTCTTTGCGTCCGATAGGCGTTTTTAGTGTTTGATGCTGACAATTGGATGTTTGTTGAGATTTTTAGAGTTATTTTGAAGACAATCATATATAAACTATGTGTATTAGGGTGTCACTGTCACTGATATTGCTAATTAAGCTAAGGTATTGTAATATGAGATATTGATTATTCGTTATCAGAGGTGTTTATTATCAATTGCACATCAAATATTAGGTTTTGTGTTACTTTCACACTTGTTGATGGCTGGAGAGTTGGGGAGGACCGTGGGGAAAGTTGCGGGTGGGCATGGCTGGGACCGGCAGGGGTGGACGCTGCGGGGGCCTCGAACAAAGCCCGCTTAGCTTGCTTGCCCTTTTTGATGAATTTTCTGCTTTTCCCCTTTTCGGCAGTAGTATGTCTCCTGTCAGGGGCCCCAGGAGGCAAATAGGCCGAAATTAGGGGGTCCTCAACCCTCGGCAGTGGTGGGGGTGGTGGTGGGGAACAATGGCGGTCGCCCGGGGCAGCGTTTTTTGTTTTTTGTTTGTTTTATTTTTTTCTATGTGATTGAGGGAGACAAAAGGCAGAACTGCCTATAGCGAGTGCCTCCACCATAGTTGAAAGAGTGACAGGGCCAAAATCAAGGGACGTTCGAGGCAAAATGTCTGGACACACAGAGTTTGAAGCAATTTAAGTCATAGGAAGAGGGAAAGACTGATTCTGGGAGAGAGTTCCAGAGCTCAGCTGTTGAGTAGAAGAAAGTTTGAGAGTAACGTTTCACTCTTGGGTTGGAGAGTTGCACAGAGTAGGGGTGGGATTGACTTGCAAGACGGGTATCACGTGCCCTACGTAAAGGAGGTGGTATACACTGGGAAAGCTCTGAGGAACACTGATTACTATAGTAGCGATAGAATAGCGGGAGAGATGCAAAATTGCGGCGGAGAGAGAGAGATTGCAGAGAGTTGGTGAGTGGGCGGGAGTTAATGATATGAAAGGCCTTCCTTTCAACTTTATCTAGGAGAGCGGTGTGAGAGGAACCTCCCCACACATGTGAACAATACTCAATACAAGGACGCACTATGCCCCTGTACAGAGCAAGAAGCTGTGCAGGGGAAAAGAACCCCCTAAGGCAGTTGAGCACACCCAGCTTCTGGGAGGCTGCTCTAGCAAGACTGGTAATATGGTCCTTCCAACTGAGAGCAGAAGAAAAAGAGACACCAAGAATATTGAGAGAAGATGAAGGATTGATTTTTGTATTGTTGAGAATAAGGGATAGTCCGCTGGGAGTTCCGTACGGGTAGATAGATGGAGAAATTGGATTTTGGAAGCAATAAAGGTAACAAGGTTTTCTCTGCCCCAATTGGAGATAGCTTGGATGGCTTGGGTTGATAAGGAAGACAATGGCCGCCCAGGAAACGATGAGTCACTACGCTCACCCTCACTCATAGCCTCATCTTCTTTCTCACCAAGCTTTTTGGCCTCCAAGGCTGCCACGGCTGCTTTTTCCAGTACCTGCTTTCTATAAAAGTGTATCTGGTAGGGGGATTTAGCTGGCGAAGGGCTTGGAGTGGCTTCACTCGGGGGAACTTGGATGTTGACCTTGAGCTCTCCCACTCGCTCACTTTACCCACATCACTCTCTTCACCTTCACCAGCTTCCGCGACACCTGTTTCCCCACCTTCAGGATATACATCGCTCTCATGTTCACTAGCAAATCTCTTGAACTGAGATTCTTCGTCACTACTAGAATATAAAACACTCGATACGTAACGAGACGAATGACCACTGCTGTGCTTGTCACTATCAATGATTCAACATCACTACCTGCTAAATCTAGCTAACGCAAGGTTCTATCTATTCCTCCCGGAGAAAGAATGTCCTTGGCGAGGGACCGTCGTGTATTACGACGAGCTGGGGCGGGCCTCGTAGGAGGCACGGAATCGGACACATTCGAATAGATTTTGTTGGTAGTATCCATTATGGCGTCGGAGTAGAGACTGATGCTGGGCTGTAGTACGAGCGTGGTGGCGCTACGTACCGCATGTCAACAAACAAAATATACACTCGCATTTCGAAAGCACAAATTCAAGCAATGGCGCTCAGCAGGCCATCCAAGTCCCAGGGCGCTAGTTCGATTTGGCCTCCTCAGAGTCCAACCGGGTACCGAGGGTTAACCCTTATTTAGCGGGCTAGGTGGTCTATTTGACCGTAGCGCCCAGTGGGGTGTTTTTACCCTAAATAGGGTTGTTTACGTGATCATTTTCATGCCTAAATAAGACCCAGAGCATAAAACAAGTATCTATCCCTGAAAGGGCATAAACAGAGCTTTACAATGACACCCCAACCATCCTTCTACGACCACTGGTTCTTTTGCAACGATCGCGCAACACGAGTGCAAAAACCATGTTATTAGGTACTTTCCCTTCATAATTCCCTGTGTAGCGAGTGCGAGAGGGTAGAGGAGGGTGGGATTCATGTCAGTAGGTCCGCCGCGGTGGTCTGGAGCAGTCATACGGTTGCTACGCTCCTCCCACCACTCATCTCTCTCTCTCAGCAACATTACGTGGTGAAAATGGCACACAACATAAGTTGTGAACTGCCACTTAGTCCATATTTATTTCACACGACATAAGTTGCGCGCTGCCAATTAAGGGTTAAACAAGATTTGCAAAGCAATGCACCCCCTTTTACATACCTCTACCATCAATACCACTGCAAAGTATCCCTGTCCCTCCTTCCTGGTTGCATACAAGTTCCAGGGATTAATTTAAATTACTCTGAGCGGTGTTGTGCTAAAGTGGAAGCATTAATAATATTGGACTCTAATGGTCGAATTGGGCCAAGTGAAACCAATTTTCAAATTGGTTTGTTTGGGTTGAGTTTGTCAAACTGAACATGTGAGCCAATATTAAATCACTGTGACGTTGCACCGAAGTGAATACTCGAATTATACATGGCAGTCACACCAAGTCAAACAGATGAACTGATCTAGGAGGGCCAAGTGACGAAAATTGTCTACTGTTCATAGATTGAGCCAATTGATCAACTTGGCCAATGTTACGACCGGCACAACGAAATAAACACTGGCAGCACTAATAACAGCCACTCAAAAACAGTACTTCCTTAGCCAACGTAACAGCCAAACTGGGTTGTGCACTATGCATCAACCTAGGCTAAAATAATACGTGAATAATTCCTAAAGCATACACAGTTAAAGTTAATAAACACAATGCTGTCTTTCCTACTAATAAAGTCTAGCAGCGGCATAAAAGGTACAAGGAGCCTAGGCAGAGCGCAAACATTCTCGTAGCCTACTGTCTCCCCTGAACAGATTTCCATTATGTTACGTTAAGTGACTAGGAGGCTCTCTTGGTAAGTCCAGATCTCAAGTATCTGGTCTTACCCTGGTGCTCCACAAAGGTCAACAAAATGAGGTAGCAAGCATACAAGCAAGAGTAGGCAAAAGCCCTTCGCTTGTATACTGCTACGCTCGCAAAGGAAAAATATGCACAAGGGTTACAGGCTACCTAGCTCCGTCGAAGTCGTACAGGCTCTGACTTGCCATATACATAACTCAGACAATGACCAAAGATACCCTCCACTGTCTAGCATTAAATAGTAGGAAAGAACAACCCAATAATTAGAAGCACCCAATACTATGATACCATGTGACTATGACTCTAATAATCCCTAAAGCTAGTGCAAAACATATATGTGAGAACTGGTGCTGGTAATACAACTGGCCGACTATGGAAGTCGTATGCAGAACCAGAAGGGATGGATAAATGAATAAAGATGAGAAGTATTGGAAAGAAGGAGTTCAGAGAGAGAAAAAGCAGTAAAGAGGATTAGATTGGGGACAGAATGCAAGGGACGTCTAGGACCAAGCACAACATACCAAGCTCTGAGGAGACACGCGGGAAGGATCCCCCACCCACCGAGCTAAGACAGCGGCCCCCAATCACAGACCACTACATCATGAAGAGCAGGCGTCATATGACACGCCTGGCCCGCCGGCCAATCATGAGCGGGTGGCGCTGCCCAAGCGAGGAATGCACACATACATATACACGCACATACTACCACCTCGCTGCTTCCCTCGCTCTCTCTCCTTGCAATTCACACTACATATCTTATAACTCTATCAATGATATAAAATACTTCCAAGTGTCACAGACAAGAATAAAGACAAACACTGATCTGTCTGTGACATCAGAATACGAAGAAAGAAAAAACATCGTTCTACGATTATTATAGCCCATTTCACTACCCTGGCGAGCGCTAGCGAGTACGAGTACATTCTGGCAAGCTGGCCAGCGTAATACCCCGCCCAAGATGTGGAACATTTTAACCTCAGGTAAATGCCACATCTGACCAGACAGAATGCCCACCAACCCTGCATCACCCAGCTACTCCCCCAAGTTGTGAAAACAAGGCACAATCACAAACATAAAACACTTCATTATACTATCAAAAAGAATTAGTTTTTATGTGAGGTTTTCAAAAAAATTTAATAGTGTTTTTGGCGGCTTTGCACTACAGGGGCAAGCCTAATTTTTCTCTAAACTCAAACAAACACTGACTGAACGGCGAGGGTTCTCCTTAAAACATACCCTCCCATGACAAACAATCAGCCAGAACATTATCAGTGCCCTTAACATGCCACACATCCACTTTGTGTTCCAGCAGCAAAACAACACCTGACACTGATAAACTGCCCAGTCCATCACAAGACTGGCACTTCTCTTCGTTCTCTCCGGCAACGGGACCTGCCAATAACCATTCACTATTTCCACCTTAGTGATAAACGAGGCAGCCCCAATGCTGTCTATGGGGTCGTCAACTCTGGATAAGGTATAGACGTCTGTCAGGGATGATGCACCAACACTCTTGCAATCAACACAAACACAGATCTTTCCACTCAACTCAGGTTGCAAAGTCACTGGCAACAACCACTCACGATATCCTTTATCCCTCAGGCCCTTTTCCAACATGTAGTTCTGCTCTGCTTTCACGACAGGCTCTCGAGCAGGATTTATACGGTAGGGAGCCAATTTGAGCTTTGCACTGTCTCCAGCCTTTATGTCGGGTGCCCCCCCGGACATCAGGCCTGGAGAATCAACAAACATGCGGACGTACTGCCACAGCCTAGTAAACAACTTCTCTTGGCGCTTAGGAACAAGAGGCTGCAACTTATCTCGAAGAACAACATGCTCATTGCCCTCCCACAACCCAGCCGGGACTGCAGTTTCTAAACTATAGTCTCCCTCCTTCTCCACCTCTGTCCCTAAAACAGCCAGGTCATGAGAGGGACAATCTGTACCACCTGTGCAGTCACTCCCACAGTTCATAAGTGCTAATGCTTCCCCGCCGATACCGTACATGCGCAGGCGCACCCCCACATTCCTTGCAACTACATCTGCCTGCGCAGCATCACCGCCTTCAGCACCACGGCCAGATACAGTCGGTCTATGGTAGGGCTGTTGCATTTTACTAAAGCAGCATTGGGAGGCTATGCGACGATCGGGCGTATCTAGTCCATAGTTACCCTCACCAATCTGCTTAATGTCCTGATACTGACCACCACCCTTATCAGCCATGGGTCGACCCTGACCTGACAACCATGCCAAAGCCTCGTCGCCCACCTTGAACAACTTAAACAACGAGGCCAACGGTTTACTCACACCCAAGTGACCTGCCAGCAGAACATCGTGCACCGCATGAGTTGTGAGGCCTGGGTGCTCGGCACAAACAGTGGGGTATGATCCGAGCAGGTGCTGGATCGCTGCACACTGCTGCTCAGGCAGGTGCTCAAGCGCTTCCACAGCCACCTGACTCGTGTTACCCGCCCACTGCTCCGCCGAGACATGACAATCCCAACTTTCCACCACCTGTGCCTCACTGCCCCCCTCTCCTTCTCCACCTTGGCCGCTGCAGACCCACACAGGGACAGTAGGCTGCTCAGGTGGACGCCTCACAAACTCCTTCAACAGGTTCACATGACATGCTTCCCCGTCCTCATCGAGTTCAATAGCCCCGTTCCCACAACTCTCAAGACTAAGATCTTCTAGTTGCACCTGGGAACTACTCTGTCACGGAGTGCCATCACGCCCTACCATGTCACTAGGGGGGACAGGTTCTGGGGCCACTCCGGAGCTCAAATTTGGTGCAAGTACCGAGTCACCAAGGAGTGTCCCTGGGTCCAAACTCTCAACCCAACCTCCAGCCTTGACTTTCTCCTTCCGACCCTTCCTCCGCTGGTCTGAAACCTGGGTACTAGGCTGTGACACCTGAGCGGACTGAGATCTCTCGAGCCCCTCTTGCCCCTCCCTACTCGTGTCGGCCGCCCTCTCAGCAAAGACTAAGGGTGGAACCTCGGAAGCAGGCACCGCAAAGTCGTTACCGAGAAGGAGGTCGACCCCCTCAACTGGCAATTTCTCCACAACACCCACATCCAACTCCCGTGTCACACCATCCACCTCAAGCTCCACTCTGACCAACCGGCCCTGATGTGGCGGCGTCTACGCCGTGGGGCCACCTCCCGAGGCTGCCAACCGCGGATGGCTGCCGACCATCCACGGCCGAAGACAAAATCAACGACCAGTGGAGGAAAACCGGATGCCGGCCGCGGGGAGCAGTTTCGGGAGCCAAACCGTCTCAACCATCCCCTGCCCCCTCCCTGGGGGCACGGGTCCTTGGAGCGGCTTCGGTCGCGCCGGGAATTTCCACACCTCTCACACCACACACACACATCACACAGTTTTTTCTACACCGAGAAATGACTCTCCGGCTGTCATTTCTCGAAGATTTCTTCTAGCCGGAGACATTGAGAGCAACCCATGACCCACGTACACATACATATGTCCAACTTGCTCAAAACCCATCACTTCGAGTCGCCATACTAAGGGTTCAGTTCTCTACAATTCATGCGGGAACTGGACCCACTTCACAAGCACAACACTTGCCTCCAAGAAACACTACACAAACACCTGGACCTGTTCCTCATGCCCCTCCCTCTCCCAGTCAAATCCCTCACCTAAAACCCGTCCACCTCTCCTCCCCAACCCACCTAACCTTCCCATATCATCCATTCCCCCCCCCCTAAAACCCGTCCACCTCTCCTCCCTAACCCACCTAACCTTCCCATACCATCCACATCCTCAACTCAACACACCACACCCCATTCTAATCCATTCCAACCCCCATCTCCTGCTCCCCAATCCCCACCCCCACCTCACCCATCCCAACCCCCAGCCCCTCCCTCACTCCAACCCCCCCCTCACCCCATCCTCGTGCAGCAGCACCCAACATACATCGTGCACATAACATTAACATTCTTCAACTGAACATAGATGGCATCAACACAAAGAAACACGAACTCTCACACTTCATCAAACAACACAACATACACATTGCCATCTTACAAGAAACAAAACTCCGCACAACACAAAAAACACCCACATTTCATAATTTCACCACCATCAGACAAGACCGGGCTGTCGGCGGGGGCGGTGGACTCATCACCCTGGTACACAAAGAAATATCATACATAGTAACCAGTGTACAAACCAAATCCCTCCTCCCCCCAAATGATAACACAACAGAAATACAGTCAATTAAAATACGCACTGGCAACAACTCCAACATAACCATCATAAACACATACATCCCTCCCCAAACATCCCCTACAGTACCAAATTAATACAGACCACACTTACAACACATCACAAACACCCCACACACCCCACACATCATCCTGGGTGGTGACTTCAACGCCAAGACGTCGGCCTGGTTTGTCGACAACCCCGACACAGACAGAGGGCTGGTACTACAAAACCAAACCGATAACCTCATCATCCTTAACGACATCCATCAACATACCCATATTCCTCACCAAGCCCTCTATAACCCATCATCTCCAGACATCACCTTTTGCTCCCCAGAACTCGCCCCCACAACATCCTGGAGGGTGGTCAGAACCTTAGGCTCTGACCACCTCCCGATCATTATCACCACCAAAACCAGACTCACCCCAGCTAGCCACAAACACACATACACCAATTATAAAAGAGCTAACTGGGAAGCATTCACAAATGAGACACATACTCAATAAAACTATCCAAAACGCTGACAAGAAACACATTCCAAGAGGTAATAGAAAAAGACACAACCCCAACTTCACACCAGAATTTCAAAACCTCATCAGACAACACGACATACTGAAACACTCCCCAGCACCCCACACACAAGACATCACACAACAAATTCAAGCACTCAACACCCAAACTAACAACAAAATACAAGAACAACAAAAACTAAATTGGAATAACTTCCTACAAACACTTGATCACAGAACAAACCCCCCAAAACTCTACAAAACACTAAACAGCATCACACTTTCCAACAGCAACACAACACAATCACATGCTGCAATCACAACAACAGACTCTACTCCTTCATGTAAACAACAAGCAAACACTCTCATCAATCACTTTTTACATGTCAGCCACCTAAAACCTCACAAAGACGACCGACGTGTCATCCGACGTAAGAGACAATTCCCCACAGACCCTGACTATACACCCTTCACCAGACAAAGCATATCATCAACAATCTCAAGCACTCACCCGCCTGTGGCCTAGACAACATAAGCAACATACACCTCAGACACCTGGGACAAGGCATACAAGCACTCACTAACATATCAAACTACAGCTATTCACACAACACAATACCAGACATTTGGAAGCATGGTATCATCATCACATTCCCCAAACCCAACAAAGACCCCATGCTCCCCTCCTCGCACCGCCCCATCACACTCCTTTGCTCCCCCTCCAAAGTCATGGAACGCCTAGTATTACAACTAATTACACCTGACCTACCCCTACCTCCAACACAACATGGCTTTAGGCCACTGCACTCCACAAACACTCTTCTCACAGACCTTACACAAAGAGCTTTCGACGGCATCAACTCAGCTAGACCACCACACAGATCACTATTAGCCACACTCGACATTAGTAAAGCCTTCGATGCCATCCCCCGCCACAACCTAACAAACAAAATCTACAACACAAACATGCACAACAACACAAAAAGGTGGCTGGCCATCTTCCTAGCAGGCAGATGTGCACACGTATCTTTTGCCGGTCAGTCATCTAAAATCAGAAACTTTCCAAACGGAGTCCCACAAGGATCCGTCCTATCGCCCGCACTCTTCAATCTGTACATGTACGATATAACTACACCCAATACGCCCCAAATAAACTTAGCCTCCTATGCAGATGACATAACACTCACATGCACACACCATGACCCAAAAAGAGCAACAGATCTCCTTCAACCCTATCTCAACACACTACATGGCTGGTGCACTACAAACAGACTTAATCTAGCCCCAGCCAAATCCACCGCAACCCTGCTCACAAGTTGGACAGGAGAACACGAATACATCCCTCAACTCACCATAAACAACACACCCCTAACACATACACACACACACCCAAAATCCTAGGAGTAACATATGATACTCATATGACATTCAAACAGCACACCACAAACATTTAAAAGAAACTGACACCCAGACTTAACGCCCTCAGGTCACTTACTCACACAAAATTTGGACACAACAAAGAAACTACCACCACAGTATATAAACAATACATAAGATCAGTGATGAAATACGCAAGCCCGGCCTGGGCTTCTAACCTAGCTGAAACACATCATAAGACCTTACAGACTATTCAAAACAAAGCCCTGAAGATCATTACAGGCTGCACAGCTACTGCACCCACAGATCACCTACATCAAGAAACCAAAATCCTCAAAGTCAAAGACCATCTGGACATGAGAGGCACTCAATTCCTGGCAGCAGCCTCCACGAACCAAGACCACCCACTAAACTACATGGCAACACACCCACAGACACCAAGAAATATCAAAACAACACCCAGCACACGGTATCACACACAATTATTGTCCTCTCTCCCTCCCTGCCCGCCCTGAACCAACCTCCAGAAGCACATCCATACTCATATCTCTCACCGATCCATCCACTCACTCACAAACAACACGCAGCTGCATGCACGACCTCCCGAAGTCCATCCTTCCGAATCCTCCCTTCGCGAGGACAGAGTCCACCTGGCCAGGCTGAGATGCGGACACCATCCAGCTCTCCTGAGCTATCAGAAGAGACTGGATGACTCGGTCGTCGACGCCTGCTCGGGATGTAACACAGCACCCCATACCATTAAACACATCATAGAAGACTGCATTTCACACAACCACTTACGCCAACAACACAATCTACACTCAATGAGAGCTCTGTGGGAAAGCCCGATCGTGGCCATGGCCTTTCTCAGGGACTCGGGGCTGTTCGGCCAGGCAGCTTAGGGAACAACAACAACAACAACCACCACAACCCGAGCCGCGTTAATAGGCTTGCCAGTGAAGTTCTTAATAAGTGTCTGGGAAGCGCCCGTATCACGCAGCAACTCAAGCCTATGCTCCACACCATCCCACCTCACAGTGCCGTGCCCCCTATGACCGCAAAAAGCATCTCGGACGGGTGACGAGCCCTCCTGCTGCTTCTGCACACCGACTGTGACTTCGCAACTGACATAATTATTACCCCTGGCAAACGCGGAAGACCTCAAAGACACACCGATGTTGCTCACTAGTGACACCACTGCTGTAGGCGGTGTGCTCGGACATGAGCGCGCAATATGCCCCTTCTCATGACACTTGAAACACTCCACTTCGCTCTTGGACTTCCTCTGAGGTGAGGAAGGGCCCTGGCCTTTCTTTAACAGGAAGGGTTTCGACTTGGGATCAAAATTACACCAGTACTCTTAAATTTGTAATTAGTTGTGTCATTAATTCTGGGGGGTGGAGTGGTACGCCCCTGGTTACCTGCCTCAGCTCTCTGTGTAGACCCGCACCCACGAATCAATGACAACCTGAGGTCAGCCAGCTCAGCCACCTCCTGCAGAGTTTTAGGATGCTTTTCCTTCAGGTTAAGAGTCAAGTCAATGCCAGTACATTTGAAAAATTGTTCTAACAACACTAATTGCTTCACTGCATCAAAAGTAGTTGCCTTCTCCGACCTTAACCAATTCTCAAACGCATCTGACAGCTCTCTAGCGTGTTCCTGGAAAGTACTCTCCTTTCTCTTAGGAACAGCCCTATACTTCAGCCTATAGGTCTCTGGCTGCAACTCATACGCCCTCAGGACAGCCTCTTTCAACGCCTCATAATTCACGCAGGAATCTAGGGGCAAAGCATCGTACGCCTTGAGTGCTTTCCCCGTCAATCGTGACGAAACAAGGGCTGCCCACTTCTCCTCGGGCCATTGGTGCTCCCGGCACTTTTCTCTCAAAACAGAGAAAGAATTCTGTAACTCCTAACTCAACAAACACTGGAACCAACTTTAGTAGATGCGACAGGGACTGGTCATGGGGTTGACCCCCCTGGACGAAACGGTTCCACGTCACCTCTACACGAGTTTTCTCTAGGTCAACATCGGCACAATACCTTGCAGACTCATACTTGAGCTCAGCCTCTCGCTGCTTGAGCTCAGCCTCATATTTCTGCTGCTGCTGCCTGAGCTCAGCCTCATGCTTTTGCTGCTCGAGCTCAACCTGTCGCTCCTGCTGCTTAAGTTTGGTGAGCTGAAGCTGAAACAACATCTCGGGAATCAAACCCTGAGGAGGGGGTGCTACTACCGGGGACCCACCCCGTGAGTCACCTAGAGGCATACCCAACCGCCAGCGGACATCGGCCTGCGGGAACGTACCCGGCTCCGGAACCCGAGGGGGCGCCACGATAGGAGTTGAGTGGAATGGGGGCTGGGACGAAGGTGCCCCAGCTCCCGCTCCACCCAAACCCCCATGCACCCCACCCATCACACAGGTAACCAGCTCACTTCTCGACAAACCGCTAGTACCAGAAAACCCTAAGACCGTGGCTATACACTGCAGTCCGTACCGGTCCAGCCCCGACACCCGGTCCGCCGACACTGGCTCCTCCAAAAACCTCCGAGCATCCTCCTTATTGTTCACCACCCAAACGCCGTTCACCAACTCCACCTTCTCCACCTCCTCGCCTGTCTCTCGCACTGTGCCCTCACTATGCTCAGACCCGTCCAGTGACATGATGGAGTAAAAAAAAAAAATTCCCAAGTCAAGACAAAAGTAGCCAAACTCTCGCGTAGCTTTATTCACAAAAAATATTCAAAGATGTTTTTGAGTTCAATACTAGGTCACCAATAAACTCCAACAAGTTCATATATCCTAAAAACAATGTCCACTGCCAACACTGCGAGAAATAAATTCAACCCCAAATGGCAATAAGATTCCTCCAAAAAAAAAAACTGCAAAATTCAGTTCACTATATACTGGACTAAGGTCGCCATTTGTTACGACCGGCACAACGAAATAAACAAGGGCACTTATTATTGGACTATATATAAGATAGGCTAGATCTGCAACAACGGTACGCTAATTCCAAACCCTCGAACTATTAAGCCGGTGAACAAAACACTTACACCCTCCAGAGTTAATCTACTGGATAATGGGGTATCAATTAACTGGGTTAAGTGTACTTCTACAAAGGCTTTCCGGTGACGGCAAAGCCTACTCACAACAGGAGTACTTACGTTAATAAAATGCTCTCAAGTAATAACAATGCTTAAATAAACTTATGACAAGATTTAATAAAGGAGTATATGCTTACGTTAACTTTAGTGCGAGTCTGAACTCAACACTAAACTCTTCAATGCTCTATGAAAACTCTGGAAGTCTAGTCCTACAGCAAACAGATATGGAAATCTTCTGAAAACGTCTGATGCTCTAAGATGCTCGTCAATATAAAATAGAAATAATGCAGGGGCAGAACACCAAAGCGTGTATCTTAAATACACCAACAAGTAGGATACATATATATAAAACAAGGGAGTGCAACAACTCTGTGACAGCACTAATAACAGCCACTGAAAAACAGTACTTCCTTAGCCAACGTAACAGCCAAACTGGGTTTTGCACAATGCATCAACCTAGGCTAAAATAATACGTGAATAATTCCTAAAGCATACGCAGTTAAAGTAAATAAACACAATGCTGTCTTTTCTACTAATAAAGTCTAGCAGTGGCATAAAAGGTACAAGGAGCCTAGGCAGAGCGCAAGCATGCTCGTAGCCTACTGTCTCCCCGGAACAGATTTTCCTTATGTTTCGTTAAGTGACTAGGAGGCTATCTTGGTAAGTCCAGATCTCAAGTATCTGGTCTTACCCTGGCGCTCCACAAAGGTCAACAAAATGAGGTAGCAAGCATACAAGCAAGAGTAGGCAAAAGCCCTTCGCTTGTATACTGCTACGCTCGCAAAGGAAAAAATGCACAAGGGTTACAGGCTACCTAGCTCCGTCGAAGTCATACAGGCTCTGACTTGCCATATACATAACTCAGACAATGACCAAAGATATCCTCCACTGTCTACCATTAAATAGTAGGAAAGAACAACCCAATAATTAGAAGCACCCAATACTATGATACCATGTGACTATGACTCTAATAATCCCTAAAGCTAGTGCAAAACATATATGTGAGAACTGGTGCTGGTAATACACTGGCCGACAATGGAAGTCGTATGCAGAACCAGAAGGGATGAATAAAGATGAGAAGTATTGGAAAGAAGGAGTTCAGAGAGAGAAAAAGCAGTAAAGAGGGTTAGATTGGGGACAGAATGCAAGGGACGTCTAGGACCAAGCACAACATACTAAGCTCTGAGGAGACACGCGGGAAGGATCCCCCACCCACCGAGCTAAGACAGCGGCCCCCAATCACAGACCACTACGTCATGAAGAGCAGGCGTCATGTGACACGCCAGGAACGCAAGCTGGCCAGCGTAACACCAAATTGTGCCGAGCTGTATAATGGGATGGATATACCTTGGTGCTCCAGAACTAAATAGAACATCCTTTCCTAATCTTCTTTCTCTTCCATTCGAGAACACTCCCATGAGTGTGATCACCCTTTCTTTTACTCCGACTTTAAAATCATAACCACTTGTCACTACCGCTCTGATCTCATCACTACTGTATCTAACTTTATAAATCAAAATATCCATATTATACACAATACCGATATTGCCATCCCACTATTCACCTTGCAGACACAAACAATTGGTCAATTCCAACTGTATTTTGTATATTTGCTGTTTATAAAATGTGTATATTTAATGTTAGTTATATAATTTATTCCATTTTGTTCTGAATATCTATTCAAGCTTAATATATAATATGCTATACTGATCTACTTGCACATCACATATATATATATTACCCGAGGTTGTATTCGTCATCTGTTCACAATGGAACTTCAGCCACACACTCTGGTTCTGCTGGTCGTTGATACGATCTCTTAGTCTGTCGTTTTCGTCTGTAATAAGAGTGTTTACACTTAACTTAAATTATTTAACATATAACTAGTGATTAAGCAGCTCAAAGGGAAACGTTTGAGAGAGAGAGAGGTGTCCAAGAATATTGGGAGATGGAAACTGCGAAACACTGGGCGATCCAGGTTCTAGAGTTCAGAGTTGCAACGGACCTTGAGGAGACAACTAGGTGCTGTGCGTCTACGAAAGTAAAACCACAAAGGAGCTGGTTGCAACACTCAAATCTTAATCGCTATCTGCAATAAGACCTCCTGACTTCAACGCGTTGAGCAGTTGCATCTTCAGGCTGTTAGCCAATGTCCGAAATAGAGTTAGAGCATGGAAGAAGAACACTTTACACAAAGCATTTAAGGTTTGTGTAAACAAAGGGGCTGAGACATGGGCTCTGAAGAAAAAGGAGAAAAGAGGGCTGGATGTGATGGAGATGAGCTGCTTGAGGAGTATGTGTGGAGTTACTCGTAGAGACAGATTGAGGAATGAAGATATACGTAGGAGAGTGGGGCAGCAGGAACATTTGTCAGCCAGAGTGGACAGAAGGGTGCTGAGCTGGTATGGTCATGTTGAACGAATGGGAGATGAAAGGCTTACAAAGAGAATATGTGAGTCAGGTACAGGGGGAGATAGAAGGGCAGAAAGACCCCCATTGAGATGGAGAGACTGTGTAAGAAAGGCTTTGGATGATAGAGGAATGACTATAGATCAGGCAGGGGGAGTGGTGGTGGACAGGAGTGAATGGAGAATGCTTGTGAATAGTTGAGTGAACACGTGGTCATTTGGAGTAAGGGGTCGGGCGCAAGTTGGACTAGATAATAGTCCATCAGGCGCCTGGCCCGGGGAGACGATTAATATGAAGGGTGTGCCTGGAAGTGTGGTGGGAGGGCTTGTGGCTTTGGCTTCGCTGCATGTCTGCCTGCCGAGATCGGAACCTCTCCGGGTGGTCAGGGGCCGGGGGAGTGCTGGAGCGACCTTGGTAACCCTGGTCTCTGGGTCTTCTCCTGGGTGACCTGGATGTGTGAGAGTTTGTGTTTTTTATCTGTGTTTATTTTTTGTTTTATGTTGTTTTTGTGTTTTCCCTGTTCTTGCTCTGTCTTGAGTCGGCTACCCCCAAAATGGGGATTGGGCCTGAGCATATAGATAGATAGATAGATAGATAGTAAACAAAGGAATACAATTTTCCTCTGTTGCTCTAACAGTAACAGAGTGCTTGGTCACAATAATTATTTATTGTGACTGAATTACTCCTAGCCCACTGTACACTGCTTCCGAAATAAATAGTAGTATTCCATAAAATAATGTGATGATTACATTATATATGCAAAATTACTGAAGTATGATATTTTTATAAGTTGTACAGTTATGTATAACAATGGTTTCATACCTTCACAGCTTCATAAGTAATGTGTTCATCAATTTAAACAATTCCGAATATTATTAAGATTAATATGTTTTGCAAAGCCACGAATACCTCTCACTTGTCTCTGCCATCAAGAACACACACATTTCAACCTCATCCATCCTTCTTCTGAAAAAAAGATTGGAATCCTGGGATTTGTTTATATTTCGCCTAGCAGTCAAGTGTTCAAGTGGCTGACATAGTCAAAGTGGTCAAATTGGTCTACTTAGCTGTCCTCTTGCTTATACTGTAAATCTTCACTCTCTGTTGGGTTCCCCTGTTCATAACCTTATCTCTGTCACCTGTCTTGTCTCTCCAGTACGGCTTTCTGACCTCCCTAGCCAGCAGCGCTTGTGATACTTTGACGCTGCCGACTGGGAGGCTTTCCCGCAGTACTTCTTTGATTTATAATGGATGATTTCTGCTTCCATGGCCGAGGACCCTCGGAGATTGCTGAACACATTACCGAGGTAATCCGCTCGGGCATGGAGGCATACATTCCATATTCTTTCTCTCAGAATAATGCATACATTCCATATTCTTTCTCTCAGAACAATGCAAAAATATTTTGGTTTACTCACGCTTGTTCTACGGCTGGCCGCAATAAGGCGGAAGCATTCAAACGGTACCAATGCCTTCAAAATCAAGAAACTTATTCTTCCTTTGTTTCTGCCCCGAATCAAGCCAAATCTGTTCTTCGACTTGCCAAACAATCTTTCATCAATGATAAATACACTGAACGATCTAGCTCTAGCTCCCAATAATCTAACTTCCTTGTCGTCCTTCCCTCCTCTTTTCCACTCTGATGGCACCACTGTCACCTCTTTCACTGACAAAGCTGAACTCTTTGCCCAAACTTTTGCTACATTCTGCATCTTGGATGATTCCGGCACCACTCCTCCCTCTCCACCCCCCTTTCACTCACTAATGCCTAATATCCTAATATTTTCAAAAAATTTACCTCCTAATGTGACGTTAACCACTCCGTTAGAACTGCATGGCTTGTCCTACAGTGACTCGCTAGGATTGCCAGGGCAGTGGATGTGGCTGCAATTGATGTATCATTGTGTGCTTTATTTCATATGAAAGCTCGTGTCATGGGCAGTCCAGAAAGGCTCTTTGTTTTCACCCATGTCAAGGCTTTATATATTTAATTGCAAAGTATATGTTTTATCATTAAGTAGTAATGATAGGATTTGAGAGAGAGAGAGAGAGAGAGAGAGAGAGAGAGAGAGAGTAGAACAGAGTGTGGGGAGGCGCGCAGTGTTTTGCTATACTCGATGACGTCATAGCTGGCTGGCCTCGTGGGGATTCGTTGGAGGAGTTTTTACCATGCTTGGTGACGTCATGTTTGGCTAGCTTCTTTAGCATTGGCTAGAGGACTTGTTACCCCTTTTTCTACGCGGTTCGAACTAGTGCTAGTATATATACAGCTCTCTCGCTACTTTCTCCCCAAGATCTGGTTTCTAGAACGCATCCCTCTTATCCCTTTGATATCTGTCCCCCTCACCGCACCTGAGAACCTTTTCCTCTGCCTATCTCTCTCATTTTCCATATCTTTCACCACCTTTTATTAATATTTTACCCCCTCTGGTTAACTCTGCATAATCAGCTTCATGCTGGCCAGTTGTATTGTGCGTTAAGGTTTTTTATAACCCATGTATGTAGTTGTTAAGATAAGTTGATCACGAAGCATTGGTTGGCATTCATATTGTTCAGTACTGCTTCCTATAATTATTAGTGTTCTGCTGGATTAAATAATGCTAGACTAGGAGTCTGATACTATAAGGTATTGTTTCCGATGGGTGCTGGCTTTAGTTAAAAGCTGCATGACATACCTGAGAACTGGAGTTGATTGGGTAAATTCTAGTCTGTGTGCCATTGAGAGTAGAGCATGCACGAATGAGGGCTTTTTGCCTATACCATTCTGCACTGTTCTAAGCTCGTTGTTTGTCTTTGAGGTACGCCAGGAGAACGCTTAATACTTCGGTATTAAGGTTTCTCAAGAGAGCTACCCTTCATTATAACGTAATATTTGATGCACAGACTTGAGATTTGCACTAGGCTATGCGGCATGCCATGCGCACCAGTATCTCGTATCATTGACTCTAGCTAGACTTTATCAGTCACAGTAGACATTAAGTATATTAAACCAATTACTCTTTTATGCATACCCGTTTATGATTACACAAGCATTTCGCAGCCTAGTTTGATGTATTGAGACACAAACGACTTAGGCTCTTTTTGTTGATAGGAATACTGCATGGTCGTGGCGATTATTATTATTGTTGTGGCGTTTAGGATATTCTTGGCTCCGACTGCATTATATCTCCTGCCTTTTTGTGTGCATAGCCTGCACGAGCATTGTTCCGCTGCCTGCCTTTTTGGGTTCCATTTCCGATTCGAGCATCTTGATAGCATCTAACATTTAAAGAAGATTCCTTGTTGGTGTTGAAGGACTTTAGTGCACTTTCTTTCATGCAGGAGTGCCTGACATTTATTGATTAAAGTAACGTAAGCTGTAACTTCTCTTACTACCTTACTTTGCATACCATAACCAAGCACCTTCGGTTATAGGTAGTAATAGGCTGTTTTCACATAACATTAAGCCAAGAGTAGACGCACATTTATTGAGAGTTTAATAACCTATTATTGCATATAGAACTCTGGAGAGTATTTGTGTTCTTTGTTGACTGGGAATATACATCAGAGGTTGGATCTAGCGCTTTCCGTTGTAGCATTTATGCCATTACTAGTCCAATGAATAAGAGCCCTGATATATTTAAACCTCAGTCGTAACAAATGGCGACCTTACCTAGGATTTGGTGAACCAACATTTATTAGCAGGGAACATTTGTTGTTTTGGGGAATATTTTGCGGGGATCAGCAAGAATAATTCTTTTTTGCAACATAGTATAGCCCTTGAGTATTTCCGAGAATTTTTGTGTGTATATTGAGGTATAAGAGTTTGGGGTGCTTCTTTTCTGAATATTGAGGTGGGAAATTTGTGTGTGCATCATGTCTTATACCGGATCAGAGGAGAATGGAGACACAGTACGTAATGTCGAAACTGAGGAACAGCAGCATGATGAAATGGTTAATCAGGTGAACTGTGAGGAGGATGCTAGGATATTTTTGCAGTGTCCTGTTACTGCCGAGCGGTTGGAGGGTATGGATCGGTACGGTCTTCAATGCCTGGCCACAGCTATCGGTCATGCGGGTACTAGCAGCATGACCAGGGATAACTTGATAACGTGTGTACTGGGCAGAGTGACTGGTGAGCGAGATGGGTTGAGTGCTCAGAGCCCTTCGGCCATGCTTCCCCTACACTCGACTCTCAGCCATCCCAGTAGTTTGCCGACCCCGAGTACGCTTCCACAGTCGGGTGGTGACTGGCAGGGTGGGTTGCCCCTGGGGGGACCACCGGTAATTTCAAACATTGTAGCACCTTCACCTCCTCAAGGGTTAACTCCAGAATTATTGTTTCAGCTCGAATTAGCTAAGCTTCAGCAGCAAATAGAATTAGCCAAGATAGAAGAGAGAAAAAGTCACCAGCACATAGAGCTAGCAAAAATCCAAGCTGATTTAGAGTCGACTAGGTACTGTGCCGACAGGGACGTAGAGAAGTCGCAGGTAGAGGCAACGGGACAGCGACTTGGGGCTGGTAACCGTGCTCATGATCAATCTCTCTCGCACTTATTGAAACTGGTTCCGGTGTTTTATGAGAGTGGTATAACAGAATTTTTCGCACGCTTTGAGAAGATGTTCCAGGAACACCAGTGGCCAGAGAATAAATGGGCAGCACTGGTATCCTCTAGATTAATAGGCAAGGGTCTTAAAGCCTATGATGCGTTACCTTTGGAGTCATGTATTGTGTATGAGGATCTCAAGGAGGCTGTCCTGAGGGCTTACGAACTGCAACCAGAAACGTACCGTTTGAAGTTCCGGGGTGTAACCAAGGGAAGAGATAGCACCTTTTTGGAACACGCCCGGGACTTGTCCAATGCTATGGGGAACTGGCTCCGATCTGAGAAGGTAACAACATTTGATGGAATTAAGCAGTTAATGATGTTGGAGCAGTTCTTTAACACCTTAAGAGCGGCCTATGCGGTTTATTTATATGTACCGCCCAGCGGGGTGTTTTTAGCCAAAATAGGGCTGTTTACGTGATAATTTTCATGCCTAAATAAGACCCAGAACGTAAAACAAGTATCTATCCCTGAAAGGGCATAAACAGAGCTTTCGAATGACACCATAACGATCCTTTTATGATGGCTAGTTTTCTTGCAATAACCGTGCAACGCGAGTGCAAAAAGCATGTAATTAGCCACTTTCCCGATACAATTCCGTATATAGCGAGTGACAGAGGGAGGAGGGAGGTGAGAATCGTGTCAGTAGGTTCGCCGCGGTGGTCTGGAGCAGTCATACGCTCGCTAGTCTCCTGCCACCACTTGTCTCTCTCTCAGCAACATTACGTGCTGAAATTGCCACTCGACCTATGTCGAGTGCCGCCACATAGTCCAGCTTTATTAAATACGACTTAAGTTGCGCCCCGACTTTTAGGGGTTAAGAGCACGGGCAGTGATCTAACTTTGAACTTAAAGGAGAAAAACCCAAGAACTCTAGTCGAAGCAGCAGAAATGGCTGATCGACGGCTGTCGTTGATTCGGGGTTGCGGGTCCTCACAGAAGTACGATGCAAGTGCTAGGGACCGTTATCCTCCCCCTCCCCGTAGCAATGACACATTTAAACAAAAGAGCAATGAAACTAGAACTGAATCCAAACCTAACACCACGCCGTATGAGAAAAGTCAGGGGCTTTTTACATCACAGTATAAGCCGAAACCGAAATTTATGTGTTTTAAGTGCCACCAGGAGGGTCATAAGGCAAATGAGTGCCCTAGTCGACCTCTTCCGGCAGCCGTGTCTTTTGCTCACGGCATTGGAGTGTTCAAGAGGACATCGGAGTTTGTTAGAGGCAATTCTTCCGAGGTAAATACACTGCCAGTGCAGAAGGATCCGGAAGGCTTATTCCCTGTCCGTGATGCCTTTAGTGACCACAGGGGACTCGGTTGTGTGGAGTGGGAGGGTAGAAGACATGAGGTGAGAATTTTGCGTGACACTGGGGCATCGCAAACATTGTTGAGGAATTTCACTGGTAAACCTGTAAATACGGCGCGGGTGGTTGTGGTTCAGGGAGTTAATGCAACAAGGTCATACCCGCTTGTAAGAATGAAGATGGAAGTTGATGGTGTGACTCGTGACCTGGATGTAGGAATTGTGGAGAAGTTACCTGTTGGGGGCGTCGACCTCCTTCTCGGCAACGACTTTGCGGGGCCTACTTCTGAGGCTCCACCCTTAGTCGTTGCCGAGATGCCGGCCGACGTGAGTAGGGAGGAGCAGGAGTGGGTTGAGAAGTGCCCGGTGCAACCTATGGCGTGTGTTGCCACCAGATCTCTTGCATCCAGGGAGTCACATTCTGGTCAACAGTCTTTAGACAAGCTGAGGAAAGGTACCGAGAAGGGGTTGAAAGTTGATGCGGTTGAGAGTTTAGTATCAACGGACATTCTCGGGGACTCATTATTAGGACCGATTTTCGAGTCTGGAGAAGACCCATTAACTGTTACTAAGAAGGCAGAGGATGGGCTTAAAGAGATGAAGAGACAGCAACGATACACAGAGAGAGAGCAACGGGAGGCTAAATTCAATGTAGGAGGGGGGCATGAGTTGTTTCGCAAACACTTAGATAAGCTTGCTCCTTCGGACATTCGTAAATTGCAATTAAAAGACCCGGAGGTTTTTGAATGTGGTACCGGTGCTGTCGAGTTGAAGGAGGACAGTGATGCACAGTCGGGAGATTTTTACAAGTATCCCCTGACCATCATGGAGGTAGAAACAAGGTACCCTGACGCGTACCCTATGAGAAATGGGTCAGCGAAGACGGTGGTCCGAAACTTGCTAGTGTATTTTTCCCTGTATGGTTACCCGCAGGTGATTCAGTCAGACCAAGGATCCAACTTCAGTTCTAGCCTCTTTGTTCAAGCAATTCCGCAGCATGGGATTGTTACGATTGTGTCATCTGCGTATCATCCGGAGAGCCAGGGTGTGTTAGAGCGATGGCACTCAGCCTTGGAATCTGTGCTTCATTGTTGTTGCTTTGAGAGTGGGAATGGTTGGGATCTTGGCCTGCCATGTACATTCAATTTTCTAACCGACAGAATCTCACTGACTCCCTTATATTTTTTAATGATGTAAATATTCCCACTTCCCCTAGTATTGACATTCTCGGTGTAACATTAACTACTAACTTGAGCTGGACACATTATGTTAGAAGCATTGCTAAGAATGCCTCTAAACAACTGGGACTCCTGTACAGAGTTCGAGAATTCTTCACTGACGAGCAGTTGGCCGTAATATATAAAAGTCATGTGCGTTCTCAGATGGATTACTGTTCACCTCTGTGGGGTGGAAGTGGAGTGGTTGCATTGAGGCAGTTGGACAAAATTCAAAATAAAGCTATTAGATTAATCAATAACCCTGCAATCACACAGGACCTTCCTACATTATCCATACGAAGAAACGTTGCATCCCTTGCATTATTCTACAGATATTTTCACAGCAATTGTTCCGAGGAACTTGCTTCAATTGTGCCGCCTCTCCACATCTTTCCCCGTAGAACTAGGGCAGCTGAGAGCGCCCATGAATTTACACTTTCTCCTCCACAATGCCGAACTTCTGCATATCAGAATTCATTTATCCCCAGAGCTACTACTCTTTGGAATTCACTTCCCTCGAATTGCTTTCCACAAACTTACAATCTACAAATGTTTAAATCCAGTTGTTACAAACATTTTATGAATGGAGGATGCCTTTAGGCACATGGACCTTTTTGTTTTATCTGTGGTTTTCCTTCCTCCGTTCATTGTCTCTTTAAAAAAAAAAAAAAAAAAAAATTGCTGCACGGGAGGCACCTGGGGAAAGTTTGGGATTCAGCCCTAATGAGCTCGTCTTTGGACACTGTGTCAGAGGGCCTTCTCCATATGGTTGAAGAAATATGGGAGGGCGCAGAAAAACCTTGTTCTAGGCTCAAGTATGTCCTCGACAGTCGAGAACGGATGTTGCGCAGTCTGGAGTTGGCTGGCCGTAATTTGACTAGCTCTCGGGCCCTCATGAAGGACAGGTACGACCTCAAGGTTAAACTCAGGGAGTTTCACGTGGGTCAGGAGGTGTTGATTCTACTGCCCCTTGTAGGTCATCCCTTATCCACGAAGTACACTGGTCCTTATAGGGTGGTTGAGGAGCTATCGGACCTGGATTACTTGGTAGCCACTCCAGACAGACGTAAGCGCAATCAGTTATGTCACGTTAATCTTATGAAGGAGTATGTGAGGCACCCCCCTGAGCCTCTCACTGTGCCTGTGATGACGTTTAGCAGTCAAGGTGGAGAAGAAGAACGGGACAGTCAAGCTCAGGTGGAGGATAACTGGAAGGATAAGAAAGTCAAATGGGCGCCTGAGTGTGAGAAGGCGTTTAGAGTAGTAAAACACCTGTTGTGCACTCACCCGATCCTCAGGGCCCCTGACTTTAGCCTACCTTTCCAACTAGCAACGGATGCTAGTGGTGTGGGGGCTGGTGCCGTCCTTATAAAAATGGACGATGATGGGCTGGAACATCCTGTTAGTTTCTGCTCGGAGAAGTTCAATTCAGCCCAGGGAAGCTGCTCTGTTGTCGAGAGGGAGCTGCTGGCAGTTGTGGTTGCACTGAGGCATTTCGAGGTCTATGTTCCAGCCTATGATCCGGTCGTTGTAGTTTACACATATCATCACCCTCTCAAGTTCTTGGGCCAGTTTCACAATCGGAATATGAGGCTGACCAGGTGGTCACTAAGGTTATTGGTATATAACCTGGACATACGCCATATTGCCGGTTGTGACAACGTGATTGCAGATTGTCTTTCGAGGGTAGATGATCCTGGGTAGATTGACACACGGGTAGCCTCCTGCTTTAGTTTGAATAGTATATTGCGCTTGGTGCTTGTTGGCTCGCGGTTGTAGCCCAGCGTATTGGGTCGTAAAGCAGGAGTTGAGCGTTTGGTATAGAAGAAAAAACTAGGCTTACCCCTATAGTGCAGCCGAAATAAACAAATTAAAAACATAAAAATCAAATAAAAACTCTTTCTTTGATAGTTGAATTTTTTCAGTATGTTATAGCAGTAATTCTGAGTTGCACTCCTCTCAGAATGCTGGGCTAGAGAAGCTCGCTCTTGAGGAGCATAACTACATATGAGGAGGTCCGTGCCAGAGGGGCCAACTCGCCACATTTTCAAAAACAGCGCTCTAGCTGGTTCCCGCTCCGTGAAATTCTTGGGAATCATCTGGCAAAAAAAAACATCCGACTTTCGTCCTTATAGCAACTGCACATAGGGTTGAGCGACCCTTGTTTTTGCCGTTTGGCAGACCGTTTATGGGTGTGAATCTGGGTAGACAGAGGGGCCAACTCGCCAATGCGCTCAGCCAATGAGAGCGCGGCTACGAAGTGGGGAATTAAATGGCCGCCCGCCCGACCACTCACAGGCGCTGTACGAGACATGCTTCAGTAGTCACGCTCAAACCGAGTTAGAGTCAACACACGAGTGACTACCTCCGCTACTTTAAACATCAATAACTCAAAACTCTACTCGTGGCGAGTTGGCCCCTCTGGCACGGACCTCCTCATTTATGATTTAACCTATTGTGTTGGGGAGGGTTATAATTTTGTAAAATGTTTTGTTGTGAACTGTGCCAGATATTTTACTGCCGCTGGGTGATGGGAAGTAGAGATATAGCATGGGTTCTAACAATCAGATTTTTGTGAGCCTTGGGCCTCTGAGAAAATTTTTGGGGGGGGGTGTGATGTTAACCACTCCGTTAGAACCGCATGGCTTGTCCTACAGTGACTCGCTAGGATCGCCAGGGCAGTGGATGTGGCTGCAGTTGATGTATCATTGTGTGCTTTATTTCATATGAAAGCTCGTGTCATGGGCAGTCCAGAAAGGCTCTTTGTTTTCACCCATGTCAATGCTTTATATATTTAATTGCAAAGTATATGTTTTATCATTAAGTAGTAATGATAGGATTTGAGAGAGAGAGAGAGAGAGTAGAACAGAGTGTGGGGAGGCGCGCAGTGTTTTGCTATACTCGATGACGTCATAGCTGGCTGGCCTCGTGGAAATTCGTTGGAGGAGTTTTTACCATGCTTGGTGATGTCATGTTTGGCTAGCTTCTTTAGCATTGGCTAGAGGACTTGTTACCCCTTTTTCTACGCGGTTCGAACTAGTGCTAGCATATATACAGCTCTCTCGCTACTTTCTCCCCCAGATCTGGTTTCTAGAACGCATCACTCTTATCCCTTTGATATCTGTCCCCCTCACCGCACCTGAGAACCTTTTCCTCTGCCTATCTCTCTCATTTTCCATATCTTTCACCACCTTTTATTAATATTATACCCCCTCTGGTTAACTCTGCATAATCAGCTTCATGCTGGCCAGATGTATTGTGCGTTAAGGTCTTATATAACCCATGTATGTTAGTTGTTAAGATAAGTTTATCACGAAGCATTGGTTGGCTTTCATATTGTTCAGTACCGCTTCCTATAATTATTAGTGTTCTGCTGGATTAGATAATGCTAGACTAGGAGTCTGATACTATAAGGTATTGTTTCCGATGGGTGCTGGCTTTAGTTAAAAGCTGCACGACATACCTGAGAACTGGAGTTGATTGGGTAAATTCTAGTCTGTGTGCCATTGAGAGTAGAGCATGCACGAATGAGGGCTTTTTGCCTATACCATTCTGCACTGTTCTAAGCTCGTTGTTTGTCTTTGAGGTACGCCAGGAGAACGCTTAATACTTCGGTATTAAGGTTTCTCAAGAGAGCTACCCTTCATTATAACGTAATATTTGACGCACAGACTTGAGATTTGCACTAGGCTATGCGGCATGCCATGCACACTAGTATCTCGTATCATTGACTCTAGCTAGAAATTTTTTCAGTCACAGTAGACATTAAGTATATTAAACCAATTAATCTTTTATGCATACCCGTTTATGATTACACAAGCATTTCGCAGCCTAGTTTGATGTATTGAGACACAAACGACTTAGGCTCTTTTTGTTGATAGGAATACTGCATGGTCGTGGCGATTATTATTATTGTTGTGGCGTTTAGGATATTCTTGGCTCCGACTGCATTATATCTCCTGCCTTTTTGTGTGCATAGCCTGCACGAGCATTGTTCCGCTGCTTGCCTTTTTGGGTTCCATTTCCGATTCGAGCATCTTGATAGCATCTAACATTTAAAGAAGATTCCTTGTTGGTGTTGAAGGACTTTAGTGCACTTTCTTTCATGCAGGAGTGCCTAACATTTATTGATTAAAGTAACGTAAGCTGTAACTTCTCTTACCACCTTACTTTGCATACCATAACCAAGCACCTTCGGTTATAGGTAGTAATAGGCTGTTTTCACATAACATTAAGCCTAGAGTAGACGCACATTTATTGAGAGTTTAATAACCTATTATTGCATATAGAACTCTGGAGAGTATTTGTGTTCTTTGTTGACTGGGAATATACATCAGAGGTTGGATCTAGCGCTTTCCGTTGTAGCATTTATGCCATTACTAGTCCAATGAATAAGAGCCCTGATATATTTAAACCTCAGTCGTAACACTACCCTCTCTGGGCTTAATACTAAGAAGGCGTAAGGTCCGGATGGTGTTTCTCCTGTGCTTCAGTGCTGACTCTCCAAGGCAAACTCTTCCATCTCTGTCTCTCCTCTAACGTCATCATCCCTTCTTGCTGGAAGTTTGCTCTCATTCAACATGTCCCAAAGAAGGGTGACTGCTCTCAACCCTCCAACTATCCTCCAACTGCTCTAATTTGTTGTATCTCCAAAGATTTTGAAACTCTTCTTAACTTTCCATAATCTACTTTCAGATCGCCAATATGGATTCTTTGGGGGTTCGTTCTACTGGTGATCTTCTTTCATATGTTACTAACTCTTGGTAATTTTCCCTTTGGGACTTCGGAGAGATCTTTTGTATTGCGCAGGACATATCGAAGGTTTTTGATAGAGTCTGGCACAAATCTCTTAATTTCTAAACTACCCTCCTTCGGTTTCTATCCCTCTCTCTGTGCCTTTATCTCTAATTTCCTTTCTGGCCGTTCCATACCTGTGGTTTTGGACGGTCATCGTTCAATTCCTCAACCTATCAACTCCGGTATTCCTCAGGGTTCTGTCCTACCTCCAATTATTTTTGTAATATTCATTAATGATCTTCTCAACTGTACCTCCAGTCCTATCCATTCATGAGCTAATGAATCTACCTTACACTATTCAACTAGTTTTTCAGAACCCCCTCGCTAGCAATCGCTCCAAAATTGATGTGATGATCCCATAATACACTTATTTTCTAACGTATCAAACATTTTAATTTGGGACAGAGAAAATCTTGTTGATTCCAATGTTTCCAAAACCCTATTTCCCCATTCATCTACCTGGAAAGAACTCCCACGGCTTAATCCGTTACACTTCAGCAATACACAAATCAATCCTTCATCTTCTCTCAGTATTCTCGGTGTCTCCTTTTCTTCTGATCTCACTTAGAAAGACCATATTACCACTCTTGTCAAAGCAGCTTTTCAGACGCTGGGTGTGCTCAACCACCTTCAGGGGTTCTTTACTCCTGCACAGCTTCATGCTGCTCTATACAGGGGCACAGTGCATCCATGTATTGAGTATTGCTCGCATGTGTGAGGAGGATCCTCTCACACAGCACTTTTTGACTAAGTAGAAAAGAAAGCCTTTCATCTCAGTAACTCACATCCACTCACCGACCCTCTGCAATCTCTCTCTCTTCGCCGTAATGTTGTATCTCTCGCAATTCTACTGCTATTGCAATAATCAGTGTTCTTCAGAGCTCTCTCAGTGTATACCACCTCCTCTATGTAGAGTATGTAGCACCCGTCTTACAAAACAATCTCACCCCTACTCTGTGCAACTCTCCAACCCAAGAGTGAAATGATAATCCCAATCTTTCTTCTATTCAACAGCTGAAATCTGGAACTCTCTCCCTGAATCCATCTTATGACTTAAATTGCTTCAAACACTGTGTGTCCAGGCATTTTTGGCTCGAACAGTCCTTTATTTTGACACTGTCACTCTTTCAACTCTGAGGAGGCACTCGTCACAGGTTTGTTAGAGGCGAACCCTCTGATAAATTGCTTAAACTGATTGGGGGTCTGATAATTCCTGCCACGTTTGTTACACTCACGGGTGGCGATGACCTTTTGCCCACCCCTTGAGACATCACCCACTCCCTATAATACATTGAAGTAAAGTGTCCTAGTCAAACAACCCCAGGGATTGGACTTCAGTACACTACTAACAAGACAGAAGAAATCTCCTAAGATGATACTGCGAGGTCAAGCAATACTGAGGGAGAGTATAAAAGTACATTCTAACGTGACTAAAAAATATATATAGCTGGGACAGGTTACTCTACATGGTAAATTGCTGAATCCACCCCCCCCCCCCCCCCCCCCCCGACTCCATTAGCCTTAAATACCTATAACAATGTACTCTAGTTCAGGTCCTAAAGGTGACAGGAAAGGTGGCGGCCGGTGAGGCTAAAATCAGAATAAAAGTATTTTGCAAATCATGCCGCAAATCTGCTGGCATCAGGATTGTAGCCTAAGCAATATAGATCACAAGATCATAAGTTCTTGAATAACTTACAATTTGTCTGCTAGTTGTAGAATCAAAGTGATCAATTACTTCTTTCATCAAGCTTTGAGTCTTCAATTAATCTAAATATTTATCGTATTATATTTTCATTATTGTGGATGTGAGGTGTTAGCAAAACTTGACATGTTTGCTGATTTTACTTGTAGGCTACAAGTAGATTTAAATAATCTCGGCGGTACTACTAAATAAGATATAATTATACTGGTTTACACAAACAACATACAATGAGAATACTGCAACGAAGAAAGTTATAATGATTACAACAATGTAATATATTTCTTGATGTTAGTACACTCTGATGCCACATAATAACTATGTTATTATTATTACAAATATTACAATTCTTAAATATACCATCTAACCTTTATATCTGTCTAACTCTGCCTCAATAATAGTCAGAGTATGGTTGATAGTAGTTTCTTTAGCTTGCATCTCCTGCAACACTGCTTGAACCTCTCGCAGCGCTGTCAGAACGTCGCTCCCTTCATTGCCCTCTGCACTCACTGGATCTGAAATCATTCCTATCTTCACCAATTTGTTGTAAATCCCTATTAAGTTTTTGACATTGTTCATGCAACTCCGTGGAGCAGCGTATCACTGTTCTTATGTACATTCATTAATTACAAGGAGAACTATATATATAATACACACACATACACACTATACTTGCAATACAGTTCTGCTCATCTTCCAAACGCTGTTTTAGTCTCGATATTTCTGCATCTGCAATGATACAATAAGACCATTATTCAAAACTTTTAGTTCTTGTCACATTGTATACCCTTAACCCCTTATTGGCGGCGCACAACATATGTCGAGTGAAATAAATTTGGACTATGTGGCGGTGCACGACAGCTGTCGAGTGCCATTTTCAGCAGGTAATGTTGCTGAGAGAGAGAGCTGAGCGGTGGGACGAGCGTAGTAACCTTATGACCGCTCCCCACGACCACCGCGGGTGTACTGAACTGTATTCTAACTTCCTCCCCCTCTTCTCACTCGCTACACCGGGAATTATGTACGGAAATTACCTTATTTTAGGTTTTTTGCACTCTTGTTGCACGATCGTTGCAAGAGAACTACTGGTCGTACAAGGATGGTTCGGGTGTCATTGGAAAGCTCTGTTTACGCCCTTTCAGGAATAGATACTTGTTTTACGCTTTGGGTCTTGTTTATGCATGAAAATAAGCATGGAAACAACCGTATTTAGGGTTAAAAAAAAACGCTGGGCGGTACATAGAAATTACCGCCTAGGCCGCTCTTAAGGTGTTAAGGGAGCCCACCTCGCTTGTCTCTCTCTTTCTCACACTCTCTCTGGATTTTATCCATTCGGCCCCATTCAGCATACTGTTTTAAAGGGCATAGCTCGCCAAAAATCTCATCCTGTTTTTGTCACTCTTCAAAGCATGTTAATTTGACAAATAATGCACGTGCTTTGCTTTGTTATAATTTTTACCCTAAAATAGCAAACACATTCACAATAGATATATATATTTTAAGGGGGGTGATGACATCAGCAGGGGCCACCCTTGAAAACACAGCCGAAATTAAGACCAGTTCACAGTGGTTCACAAACTAGCCTGGATTTGTTTAACAGACTTACTAATGCTACATTCATTCCAGCTCCAATCCTTGCTAAATTAGCTTATATTTTATTTATGACTCCAGATTTACCTCCACCTTTGTCAATTGTACCCACCTACAGCCTTGGACAGTTGATAATAAATATCCAAGAGAGAAATAAAAAACCAGTTCCAGGGTTACCCAAACGAAACACAAAATAGCGCTAGATCCATTCTCAAAAGTTGCTAGAATGTCGCTAGATAGTAAAATACTGACAACAATGTATAGAATAATACCATGATCTCTCTAATATCGTTTAATGTCGCTGATATTCCAAAAAATATAACTAGAATTCATGTCACTAGATGCAAGAAAATGCTATTAAATCGAAGTAAATTCCTCTAGATCTAGCAATACGTATGCTACATTGGCACTACTGTTTGTTCTAGAGATTAGCTCTTTGAAATGGCCGCTATGGGTAAGTTTATATTGTAGGGTTACCACCGGGTGTTAGCATCTAGACGCCATCTTGACTCCGTGGTACTCGTATGTTATATCATACGTTGTTGTTTTTGCACTTCACACAAGGTTATACAGTCAACCCCCAATAAGACCGAGAGATAGGTTCCCAGCAAAGTTAGGTCAAAGCGAATTTTTGTCTTAATGAGCCGCAAATACAGTATAGGCCTACTGTAGCCTGCCGGTCATGGTAATAAAGGAATTATAACTTCTCATTCTTCCTACTCAAGTCGTGGTGATCGAATTAATAATATATATATATATATACACACACACACATATGGTATACAAGCCTATGATGTAAAGTATCTTCACATTATACTTGATTACATAAAATTCCTCGAAGCAAAAAAAGGGCATGTAGCCTACAAAGTTCAACAACATATACCTGTACTACAGTATCCATACCAAGGACTTTATATAGTGTGTGAATCTGGAATAAAGCATTATTATTATTATTATAATCCTTGTCCATACATACCCGGCCGTATCTCGATTCCCACATTTATCACTCATCAGTTTGCTTCACCACGTTTGGCTTCGTCTCGCATATTTTCGTACGGTAAGATAACTTTTAAATAAACCCATGACCTCTCTGTTTTACCTAATTTATCGTGTATGTACTTAAAATATAAAGTAAGAATATTCAGGTACGTAGAAATAATTGCATGCACAGTCCAATCATTAATTAAATTAAAATTACACTCGGCTATTATCGATCGATCAGCTGTTTCCCAGGGCCACCCCAGCCTCTCCTCTCCTTCATTGATGAAACACGTGACTTCCTCCTTTCCTCACCCCGCATCTTCAACACAGCCACCTCCCTTTCTTCTCTATTGGTCCTAATACACTGTCTGATGGCGTAATGGGTTTTCAAATGTAAGGATCTTCTTCTAAAAAATATGTATGGATATATTTTCTTCCTGCTTTTTTGTGTGACTTTCCCTAAAAGAGAGGAAGCCGATACAAAGGCGTGGCTGGGATAGGAATACCCGGCCGACCCCGATAAGAAAAAGAAGACATACTGTAGACGAGTCGATTCCCAAATATAATTGTATTTTTTTCGGCTATATGGATTATTTAGGTTATTTCCAATGTTCTTTACTTTCATTTACTATTATATGAATCTTTATGTGCTAGGTAAGACATCCCTTCGTTTTCCATGGAGATATCAATTATTGGGAAACATATTAGAGAAACTGGCACCTCCACAACTAGATATAGGAAATTAGTTTGGCTGAGGGTGTTATTATGAAAATATAGGTACTCTATTCCCCCCCCCCCCCCCCCCGGTGATGTCACGAAATTCATCCCTCAAAAACACAAAATTGCATATATTTATAAATATATAGAACCCAGCCACCTAATATTTTACATAGGAGTATGTTGTACATTGACAATAACGATTTTGGGGATACCTGAGTAATAATATTGCACGAAATATGCCCTTTAAGACGTTTATCCCCATCCAGGTGTCAATATTTTCCTGGCGAGCGGTAGCGAGTCAGCATATATTATATATATTTGTTTTACAGCAAGCTAAATTTGTACATTTTTTGATAGACATTTTTTTCCGGCGAAGCCGGATTTCTCTATACAATGCTGGCTCGCTATCGCTCGCCAGGAAAAAATCGACACCTGAATGGGGATAAACGTCTTCAAACAGTTCGCTGAATGGGGCCGAATAGATACAAGCCAGAGAAAGAGAGAAAAGGAGAGAAAGAGAAAATAATGCCTGGTGGGCATATATTTATATATATTTTGTTTACAGCAAGCTAAATTTTTAAATTTTTCGATAGAAAAATTTCTCCGGCAAAGCCGGATTTCTCCATACAATGTTGGCTCGCTATAGCTCGTCAGAAAGATATCGACACCTGGATGGGGATAAACGTCTTAAAACAGTATGCTAAATGGGGCCGAATGGATGAAACCCAGAGAGAGTGTTAGAAAGAAAACAAATCGAGGTGGGCTCCCTTAATCAGCCCAATAAACTCAAGAAAATCTAAATAATATCAAAGTGGACGACTTTTCTACTATCCTACTTTACTTCATATTTCTTACCTCTCTCTTCATTATCCTCTGGTAAGCCCTACCTCTACCCCCCCCCCCCCTATCCTATCCCCATATTTCGCCAATTCTCACAAGGGACTGGAAATCTCGCAGAGAGGCTCCAGTCCTGATGTTCATCTTGACTTACAGTGTGCTGGCTTAATAATCCAATAGGGTTGATAGCCTCTGAAGTCCTATTTTAACTAACAATTCTCAGTCACTTCCCTGCTACTGAAGAATTACCATGAGGTATACAAACGTGTTATAGGTAAGTACTATGTACATACAATGCTGTAGTACCACCCAAAATAAATGTTTGAGACATCATTAGACAATTTCATTAAGGAAGACATGAATGCTCTCAGAAAAAGAGAAACGATGGACAAAAATCTCTGCAAAAACCAACTTGCCATAACCTTCAATTATATATATATATATATATATATATATATATATATATATATATATATATATTGTATATTATATGAGGTCCTAATCTTGCCTGCATGAATCAACTCACATTTGCATTGGCGGAAATCAAAACCGGTGTAGTGTCACATTTACAAGTGTTGCAATAACACTCAATATGCAGTCCATGTATTAAGTAACAGCCCGTTCTTAACTTTAACCCTGCTCGGGCATATTGGCCCCATATGGGGCAAACAAATATGCGTAAAACAGGTTTTTCGCGAATATTTCACGGCCGGAGGCCGATGGCAAGAAGTTTTGAAGATGAGCAGTCAGTCCGCATCGTCCTACGACTGGGAGAGGGTGAGAGCCGCCGCTATCTCTCCTCCCCTTTCCTGTACCAACCTGTCCGGTCACCATATGGGGTCCATAATCCCAAATGTGTACTACAAATTTCCTCTTCCTATTGAACTTTTTTTTAACCCCAGAGTTCTGCCTTGTTGTCACCCAAGACACTCAGCCATCCCCTCCATGGCCCTGCAACCAAATTAATCCAGCTTATGTAATGTATGAGATATACCTCACTTTTGTTGACCTTTTTTTTTTAACTACTTTTTTTTTTATGACTTAATATTTACAGTAGTGTAATTTGCTCTTAACATAATATTAAGCATTAATTGTAGTTTCTATTGGTAACAAGACATTTAAAATCCATCAATCAGTTTTCGGGTGAGAGCCTTTTAAAGTACCGGTCCCCATATGGGGCCACATTGCTAATTTCGCCATACTTCTGGAACATTACCTGAGCAGGGTTAAGCATCAATTACAAACCCCAATGCACTTGAATAAACTACTGAAAGCATATGGTCCTCCCGGCATTCGAACTCGAGACACCACACCCAGAACATAAGCATCTAAACAAAGGAGTACAAAGGAGTACAAAGGAAATCAAGCAACAACAGGTCTAGTGACCCTTCTAGGTTGCTTGTCCTCCAAAACACTGAGGATCAAGTGACCAAACAGTGGTTTAGAGTGGGTAAGGGAACATTGGAAAGGGAACTACTGCCCTGCCACTAACGTGGCAGGACTAGGAAGTTAGTAGGGGACAAAGGGGTTAGTAACTGTGGGGAGGATAAAGTTATTCATTTACAAACGCAGTCAGTCGCGGGTTTGATGCGAGATATTTGTCTAGGCGGAATTTAAATGAATCAACGGTGCTGCAGTCTATAACGTCTCGGGGAAGCCCATTCCACAAGTTGACAACTCGATTGAAGAAGAAATTCTTAGATTCGTGCGAGTTAAAAGATTTACCAATAATTTTGCAACCGTTTCCCCGCGTGTAATTAGATTGGTCGATAGTGAAGTACTTACTACAGTTCATATTGTCGATGCCTTTGATGATTTTGAACACTTGAATTAAGTCGCCTCTTAATCTGCGCTGGGTTAAAGGAAATAGATTTAATTCTCTAAGACGCTCTTCGTATGGTTTGTTCTTTAGGCTAGGTATAATTTTGGTAACTCTACGTTGAACTCGTTCTAGCTTGTTTATATCTTTTTGGTAATAAGGGCACCCGGATTGAACGCAGTATTCCAGAAGAGGGCGGACTAAGGAATTGTAAAGGGTTAGGATAACTTCTTTGGATTTATGCTCAAATGACCTGCCTATAAAGCCAATTATTTTGTTTGCCTTCTTAACAACTTCTGAACATTGTTGACTCGGTTTTAGGTTACTCGATATTGTTACTCCCAGATCAGTTTCTCTGTTTACATTCTTAAGCTGAGTGCCATTCATCGAATAGTTTGCTTTCTCATTTAGGTATCCGATATGTAGTTGTTGTTGTTGTTGTTGTTGTTCCCTAAGCTGCCTGGCCGAACAGCCCCGAGTCCCTGAGAAAGGCCATGGCCACGATCGGGCTTTCCCACAGAGCTCTCATTGAGTGTAGATTGTGTTGTTGGCGTAAGTGGTTGTGTGAAATGCAGTCTTCTATGATGTGTTTAATGGTATGGGGTGCTGTGTTACATCCCGGGCAGGCGTCGACAACGGAGTCATCCAGTCTCTTCTGATAGCTCAGGAGAGCTGGATGGTGTCCGCATCTCAGCCTGGCCAGGTGGACTCTGTCCTCGCGAGGAAGGGAGGATTCGGAAGGATGGATTTCGGGAGGTCGTGCATGCAGCTGTGTGTTGTCTGTGAGTGAGTGGATGGATCGGTGAGAGATATGAGTATGGATGTGCTTCTGGAAGTTGGTTCGGGGTGGGCAGGGAGGGAGAGAGGACAATAATTGTGTGTGATACCGTGTGCTGGGTGTTGTTTTGATATTTCTTGGTGTCTGTGGGTGTGTTGCCATGTAGTTTAGTGGGTGGTCTTGGTTCGTGGAGGCTGCTGCCAGGAATTGAGTGCCTCTCATGTCCAGATGGTCTTTGACTTTGAGGATTTTGGTTTCTTGATGTAGGTGATCTGTGGGTGCAGTAGCTGTGCAGCCTGTAATGATCTTCAGGGCTTTGTTTTGAATAGTCTGTAAGGTCTTATGATGTGTTTCAGCTAGGTTAGAAGCCCAGGCTGGGCTTGCGTATTCCATCACTGATCTTATGTATTGTTTATATACTGTGGTGGTAGTTTCTTTGTTGTGTCCAAATTTTGTGTGAGCAAGTGACCTGAGGGTAGTACTTTACATTTATCCGCATTGAAACTCATTTGCCAAATTTGGGCCCAACATGACAATTTATCTAGATTGTGTTGCATATCGTCAACTTGTTCTTTTGAGAGTACGCTATTTGCAATTTTTGTATCGTCAGCAAATTTTGAGATTGTGCAGGTGAGACCCTCATCTATGTCGTTGATGTAAATTAGAAAGAGAATTGGTCCTAGTACCGATCCCTGGGGTACCCCGCTACTTACATTGGTCCATTTAGATGCCTTACCGTTTATGACTACCCTTTGCTTTCTGTTGCTGAGCCAATTTTCTATCCATTTCAACACACCGTCTTGTATTCCATGCGCTTTTAGTTTTAGCAGTAAACGTTGTGGGGAACTTTGTCAAAGGCCTTTTGAAAATCAAGGTATATAATATCTACAGCTTTACTCTCATCGTAGAGGTTGAGGATATCGTGGAAGAAGTCTAAGAGGTTGTTAAACAGGAACGTTTTTTACGAAAGCCGTGTTGAGTATCTTTAAGTATGTTATTTTCCTCTAAGTGATTTACGAGTCTGTCTCGTATGACCGTTTCTAGCATTTTACATACAACTGAGGTTAAGCTAATTGGACGATAGTTACTGGGTAGGGATTTGCTGCCTTTTTTGAATATCGGTGTTACGTTGGTTAGCTTCCACTGATCAGGCATAGTTCCAGACTGCAAGGATTTATTGAATAGTAATGTCAGTGGTTTGGAGAGCTCATTCTTAGCTTCCTTTAGAACTCTAGGCGAGATTGTATCAGGTCCTGGCGTTTTATTTACCTTGAGTTTATCTAAACAATTCAATACTTCTCTCTCTGTAACGGTGATATTGCTTAGAACATCTGAATTATCAATCTGAATCGGCGATGGTGTAGGGATATCACTGAGGTCTTCTGTTGTAAAAACTGATGCAAAGAAGGTATTGAGGGCATTACTCATTTGTACTTCGTCTTTGGTGTATTCTCCTTTTTCATCGACTAACGGTCCAACAGTTGAAGTAACTACTTTTTTCTTTCTGATATAACTATAGAATTCTTTCGGGTTTGTTTTACTTTGATTCGCAATATGTAACTCTAAGGTCTTTTTACTTTGCTTAATTAACTTTTTGCCTTTGCGTCGTAGCTCTACAAATTTCACCCGTTCTTCGTCATTTTGTGAGGATTTTAATCTATCATTAGCAATTTTTTTAGCAAGCAGGCAGTTTGAAATATCTTTATTCCACCATTTGGGCTTATTATTATGGCCTGGACGCCGTATTTTCGATGGTATGCAGTCTTGCACTGCTTTTAGGTAAGTGGTTTCGAATAACTTCCAAGATGTATTTATGTCGTTATTGTTAATTAAAAAGCTCCAGTCAGTTTCTTTAAACATAGCTCTAAGTTTATGGAAGTTTGCTTTCTTGAAATTAGGGACTTTTTCGATGCTACTATTTGGTTCGTTACTAGTAAACTTTAAAGTGAAAGTTATCGTACGATGGTCGCTGTTACTGAATTCATCACCAACATTCAAATTCTCTATCAATTCTTCTTTTGTTGCAAGTACAATGTCAAGAACGTTATTACCACGGGTCGGCATTCGAACAAATTGATAAAGCGAACTCTCTTGCAAGTTCGTATACAAGTCATGTCCGGAGTGTGAAGTAAGAGTATCGCCCCACTTGGTCACAGGTAAATTAAAGTCGCCAAAAATTACGGTATCTTGTGAGTTACTTACATCTGCAATTTGTTCGTAAATTTCTCGGTCAGTTTGCACTGATTGAGCTGGAGGTCTGTATATTAACGCAAGTATTATTTTTGTACCTTTATTATTCTTTATTAGCACAAAAGATGTGTCGACGTTCACAATTTGAGGTTTTGACACGAGGGTCGGGTTAAGACTTTCTTTGATATAAAATAAAACGCCACCTCCATTTTTATTTATTCGGCTGTTCTCAAACATTACATAACCGGGAAGTGAATACTCTGCTAAAAAGTCTCTATCTTGTGTATTGAACCAAGATTCTGTTATGCCAATCACATCATAATTTTCTGTAAACACTAGTTCCTCTAAATCTGAAAATTTATTGCGTATGCTACGAGCGTTTGCATAGAAAACATTCAAAGTTTTGGATTTGGGATTCAAGGAACGGTCTTTATTCAAATTATTGGTTCTGGTCGGATCTACATTTACATTCATGGCTGTCCTCGGTTCTCGGTTGTTATCCCTGACGGTTTTGAATTTGGGTCGTGTTGGTGGAGCTTTATCCAAATTCGCGGTTCTTGACGGATTAGTATTTAATTCCTTTGTAGATTGCCGTCCTCGCTGTCTTCGGTCCTCCTTCCTGGTTGTCCTGTGCTGAGTCGATTTCTTCTCCGAAAATCCTTCACCGCATCGTTGAGAAGACGCCCAAAACGCGCTGCTCCCACCTGGTTCAGATGAACTCCATCGTCCGAAAACAAATAGTCATCGTAGTAGAAATTGTCCCAGGTGTCGACGAATCCCACGTTCTCCTTCCTGCAGAGGTTTGCTAGACAACGATTTGTGCTGGTGGCTATGTTGTAAAATCGGCTCTCTACACCGAGCCGGGGGACGATTCCTGAGACGATGATCCTTGATGACTTCTCCTTAAACGACTTGATCAGCTGCTGGTACTTTAAAAGCAAATCTTCCGACTGGGTTCGCTGTACATCGTTGGATCCAAACCATTACACTACCACCACAGGGAGAGTGAGAGGTAGAGAAAGCAATGTTATACTACATATGAGGACCCTGGAGGACAAGGGGCGACTGCGCCAATACCTTACTTTCGAGTTATGAGTGTTTAAAGTCTGGAATAGGTGGCATACATAGAATATTACAGAATAACATGTTATTATATACCATTAGAATCCTCTGGAAGAGACAAATTGATAGAAAATAAAATAAAATAAAAAAAACAAAATTAAAACAAACAAAAACGCACAATAGATGTTTTTTGGGTTTTTTTCAGCCTATAGTAATTATTGTTCAATCTACTTGAAATTTAATCCTGTATTAGATGTCCATGAAACTAAGATACTGTAAAATTTTCAGCCAAAAAAACGCGCAAACGCGCGTGTCATTGGCCGGGAGGCGGGCCATTAACCCGGGGAATGCTAGCCAGCCGCTCATTGGCTTGAGCGCGCGGGAACATTCGCCCCTCCTCCTCGTACAATCCATACCTCCTCCGCCGCTACACAAGGTCGAAACAAGGGATTTAGAACCTAGGGTACTGAGCCCGCATGGGTGGGAATCGCAAAATGCTCTTCACACGCTCTTCACCACGTGATTATCAGTGCTTCCATCTATCGGGAACCAGTCCTAACTCAATTTTGCTCATGGTGGCACATTCGCCCCTTGTCCTCCAGGGTCCTCATATTACTATATTACGTGCATTCAAATACTCAATTTATCCTTAAGGGGGGTCACCGGCTATTTTATCTTTCTCTCTTTTACTCTCTTTCCCTGGCTTGTATCCATTCGGCCCCATTGAGCCAACTGTTTTAAGACATTTATCTCCATCCAGGTGTCGATTTCTTCCTGGCGAGCAATAGCGAGCCAGCATTGTATGGATAAATCCGGTTTCGCAGGAGACATTTTTCTATCAAAATATTTACAAATTTAGCTTGTCAAAACAAAAATATATATATATGCTGGCTCGCTACCGCTCGCCAGGAAAATATTGACACCTGAATGGAGGTAAGCATCTTAAAACAGTAGGCTGAATGGGGCCGAATGGATACAAGCCAAAGACAGAGGGAGAGAAAGAGAAACAAAGCGATGTGGGCTCCCCTAAAGGTTATACAATTACAATGGATATGGAGTAATTATCACCTAGAACTATTCCAGTACCTTTGTTGTTGTTCTCGGTCTCAACTAACTCCAGCTGTGAGGTTAGTCCTTGTAGATTCTCTTGACACGTCTGCAGGTGCAATCGGGCGTCATCTAGTAAACTATATAAATAAATAAGTAATAGATGCCCTAGATGTGTGTGAATTTGTATTTTGTTTGTGTGTGTTCATTGTTTTCTGTTGTGTTTTGTGTTGTCCCCCCCCCCCCAAAAAAAAAAAGGTGGGTATTGGGCCTGAGTATATAGATAGATAGAATAGCTAATAAATACTATAACGAATACAATGCCAAAACAACATTATTACTCTACTAATATCGTATTTATCTATTTCCTGTGTTTCACAAGTAATATCATTACGATTAATGATACTGTTGCAAGCTCAGTATGTTGCACAATTGTTTATATACAGTAGTACATGTACACATATCTTATTCATGCTGCAGAAATCTAGGTTCTTGCATAATATAATTATATTGTATGAACCAGCTATATTGTTATATTAATACACAACATGGTCATATCAAAATATTTTGATAACTAAAATAGTACAATACATTATGTCAGTTATTAAGAACATTATAATACGAACCATTCTGAACTATAGGGGGACTAAGGTCATTGGTTCATACTTTTTATATTACAAATATACCTAGATATACTGCATATGTGTCAATATTATATATCTAACGATTTAGCTTAATTGTATCAATACTATATATATATATATATATATATATATGTGTGTGTGTGTGTACAAACAAAGGTGCAGTAGAACGACCGCAACTAACAATGGAAAATATAAATATATACAATACTAGTAGCAAAGAAAAATACAACTGTTATTTATCATTAGAAATGCTTTTAAAATGCTTAAAATATGCTAAGTGTATGCAGATGAAATGCTTACATTAATAATGGCCGATGGGATGTCTGCAAGTAGAAGCCAAGAAAAGCAGAGCAATGGAAGGACCAGACTGAAACTTTTTGCGATGACCTCAGTGCTTGAAAACATGGACCAACAACAAAGGAGTAATTAATAGCTTTGAAAATGTACTTTTAGATTTAATTCTCTTTACGAGAACCCCAATCTCTGGTCATGATTATTTAAAAATGCTGCCACTATTTATAATTTTGCTTTTGTGGATCATCAGTGGCTTTTAATGTAGGTCTAAGCTCGGTTAGTTTGTTAAAATAGGACTTCGAAGGCTATCAACCTTATTGGATTATTTAGCCAGCATACTAAGTCAAGAATAACGTCAGGACTGGAGCCTCTCTGCGAGAACCCCAGTCTCTTGTCATAGATCGGAGGTAAAGGGCTCTGCTTTCATAGTGGCAAAAGTATAGCTGCTGCTGCCCACCCACCATGTTTCCAGGTGCACCCTTTATTACCACCGGTTCTCCGGGCCAGGCGCCTGATGGACTACTATCTAGTCCAACTGGCGCATGACTCGCTCTCCCAAATGACCGCGTTTACATTCATCTATTCACAAGCAATCTCCATTAATTCCTGTTTATTACCACTTACTTTGCCTGATCTATAGTCAATCCTCTATCATCCAAAGCTTGTCTTACACAGTCTCTCCAACTCAATGGGGGTCTTCCTGCCCTTCTATCTCCCCTTGTATCTGACTCCCATATTCTCTTTGTAAGCTTTTCATCTTCCATTCGTTCAACATGACCATATCAGCTCAGCACCCTTCTGTCCACTCTGGCCGACAAATGTTCCTGCTGCCCCACTCTCCTACGTATCTCTTCATTCCTCAATCTGTCTCTACGAGTAACTCTACACATACTCCTCAAGCAGCTCATCTCCATCACATCCAGCTTTCTTTTCTCCTTTTCCTTCAGAGCCCATGTCTCAGCCCCATACATCAATGTTGGCACAACAATTCCTTGATACATTGCACTTTTTATTTTCATTCTGAGATTTCTCGTCTTCCACATACTTCCCATTGCTCCGAAAACCTTCCTTCCTTCACACACTCTCTGTTTTACCTCCATTTCCATATTTCCACTCCTGCTTATCATTCCTCCTAGATATTTAAAACACTCTACTTGTTCTAATATTTTCCCATCCAGCCTTACATTTAGGTTCACCCTACGATCACCCTATTACACACCATTAGTTTTACTTTTATTGACGTTCACCTTCAGTTCAGTTTGTTTTTAATGTGGATTTTTCCTCCTTCCAGAAAACGTATGTTTGTGGTTTGTGTCATAGTTTGGTCTTAAGTTGTTGCTTGAACCATTATTTTGTTCCATAAAATTGGAAAGCCTATTAGTAATTTGACTCAAACCTATATTGCTACATTGAAGCCTAGACGTTTTGCTATTAGGGGGTAAATCTGCCTAGGGTTATGAGTTCGGTTAGTAATGGGAACATTCTGGCTAGATTGAGGGTGATACTTCCTGTAGAATTTGGGATTTTGAGTGGTTATGGCATTATTATTGAATGCTCAGTGTGTACATTTTCTATTCTCTGAGAATAATATTCCTGTTTATTTTCCCAGATCTCCTCTGATATATTTTTCTTTTCATAATATTCGGAGGAACATTTCTTTTATTTGTTGGCTGTTTTCTGGGGTGGGTTCTTTTGAATGGGTGTATTCATTTCAGTCTCGCATGCATCGGTGATCGAGTTGTTCTTTACTCTCTCCTCCTCCAGTCTCCCTATTTCAAGTTTTACTTTACTTACCTCCAATGTGCTCATGCGTATATACAGTATATATATATCCCTCACAGTACCAGTGACGTTTTTTTGTTTTTATTTTAGCCACATTTTGAAGATTTTATGAAGCATAGGAAGGATATATGGTAGCTAAAAGGATGCATTGAGATAGTCTGTATTTTTGTTATGGGTAGACATCCTTCCTAAGCTGAATAGAACTGTCTAATAGTTGTCAGAATATAATAAAAAGGATGTCCCCGGTACTGAATGGGATATATATATATATATATATATATATATATATATATATATATATATATTATCTGTGTATGAAGGAGACAAAACGAGATTCTCCCCGAGAGTCAATAGAGTGACAGAGCCACATGCAAGGGACGTTGTTGTCAAAATTTCTGGGCACACAAAGTTTAATGCAGTTTAAATCAAAGGATGAATAGGAGTGGGAATGTGTTGAAGGGCGGGTGCCTCACACTCACCGCAAAGGAAGGGGTATGCACTGAGAGAGCTCTGAAGAACGATGATTGTTGTAATAGCGACAGTATAGAGAAAGAGATAAAACAATGCGGCGTGTAGAAAGACATTGTAGGGAACTAGTAAGAGGAAGTGAGTTGATGGAGCGAAATGCTTTAGAGTCTACTGTGACGCCTCCCGGCGCTAGCAGAATGGTTGCGTGGGGCATTGCAGCTCGCTAGCGCTCGCCAGGATGGGGGGATGGGCTACAGTTGTCCTAGAATTATCTGCTTTATTTCGTTAGTGTCGTGTTGCCACAGACAGTCTAGAAGTGATCTTTGTTTTGGTCTGTGACCGCGCCTTGTATTTTATATTCGCTATAATATAAATGTTGCTTGTGTGGGAAGCGAGCGAGAGAGGGTGAGGGAGTACACCTGGCAGCGGGGGAGCTGTGGCCCGGCTCGCTTGGGCGCTGATGGCGGTGGCGGCCGGGTGGTCAACTAGTCCCTGCCCATCGCCGCCTCATGTTTTTTACCAGCTCAGAGCTGGCCTGACACGCGTATCGTCTACATCCTTTGCAATTCTGTCCCCCATACTCGCCACTTTGCATACTATTTCTCTCTCTCGACTTCTCCATTCTTCTCTTCATTCTCTAAGCTTTATTAAACTCAACATCCCTTCTGGTTTCAGCATAGACGTTCACCGTCGGCCAGTCGTATTGTACGCGAAGCTCTCAGATATTTCTATGTATTAGGCTTTAATGAGGTTTGGAGAGACGGACTTTTCCGTGTGTGTCCTCTCTCGGGAAGGTTGTAGACCGGTATATGTCTCCCTGGCAGGGTGTTGAGTGATTCTGCTTAGTTATTTAAAGCTAGACTGGGGGTAAGGTTACTGTGTCGTTGTCTCCGATGTGTGCAGTGTTAGCTAAGCCCTGCACGACATCGACAGGTACTGTGGGAGCCTAGGTTGTCTTCGGGTGGGTTTACTTTGCGAGCACAGCACTGTGGTGTGAGAGGGCCATAGCCTATCCCTCACAACATAGTGCTGCCTCTTTGTGTTGACTTCTGAGGGATCGCCAGGATAGAACTAGGTACTAGAGACCTAGATTTATCAAGAGAGCAACCCCGTCATATAACGTAATCTTCATTATACCACCTTCGGACAACGTTAGGCTACGAGCCGCATGCTCGCCCATTGTTGCCCTGCCTTGATACCCCAGCTAGACTTTATTAACCGAGCAGACACTGGTTAGAGATAAGCCCCCATTATTATATGTATGCAACATTATTATTCACTGCACTTTTGAGCCGAGGTTGTTGTTGAGTTGCACAACCCTAGTAGGCTGTTGCGTTGTGTCACGAAGCATTTCTTTAGTTGTCGAGCATTACTACCTTTGCGCAGTCTTTATTATTCGCCTGCCTATTATTACTATATGTCCTAGTATTTATTGTGACCCGTATTCTGCATTATAATTGTTCAAGATTCTTTACGAACATCTTCCCAGCATCAGACTTATTTCAGAAGTTTCCAGTTGATGTTGCAGGACTAGCATTGCACTTTCTTTAATACAGGAGTGCCAGTTATTTGAGTATCTACCGTAACGTTAAATAATCACGTTACTTATCTTTTCTTTGTGTAACCTAAACGAGTAATCTTTTACTGTTTGAGAATAGGCTGTTTCATCGAGCGTCAGCCTAGTGTGTGTGCACCAGTTACCGAGTCATAGGATACCTCGTTGTCCAGGCACGACTCAGGGCGGTAATGGTGTTTTGTTTTCCAGTGTTTAAGGCAGGGGTTGGATCTAGTGTTACCGTTGTTGCATTTTTGCCATTATCTAGTCCAATGTTGAAGAGCCCTGTGTCTTTGGGAACCTGGATCGTAACACTACTCTTTTGAGAAGTGCGGTATGAGTGGGACCTCCCCTCACATGTGAACAATAATCGTTACATGGGCGTATTGTGCCCCTATATAGAGCAAGAAGCTGTGCGGTAGTAAGAACCCACGGAGACAGTTTAGAACACCTAACTGCTGGGAAGCCATCTTAGAAGGAGTGTTAATATCTTTTGAAGAGAGGTTGGATGAAAGAGATACACCAAGATTATTGAGAGAAAATATAGGGTTGATTTGTGTATTGTTGAAGAGTAATTGATAGTCGTGTGATATATATATATATATATATAGAATGAGAAAGAGAGAGAGAGAGATTAACGATAGCCAGAATAAATAGTCAAGAGGTGTTGTATAAATAAATAGGTTAACATTGTTAATTTACTGATTAAAGAGATCTGCAACACTCCAGGACACCATAAGTGACGCAGCAGGCACCAAGGACAAACTCCAAGCCACACCCAGGATGATAATTATCGAATATACTGTACTTCCATCTGAATTCTACAGTAAGGGAGATGGTGGCGCGGTACATAAGAGTGGGTGATCAACAAAAGAGTTCTTCAGCACCCGTACCACTCATGCAGCTGAAGCTGGAAGCCCCAAACATGAGAGATAAATCAGATTAGGCGACGACTCCCGAATTCCTGCACCAGAACGTTATCATTTCCCAGGCCCTCGACATACTAAGCCCGGGGAATCCCAGGAATCAGGACCAACCATAGCCACCGACTATCACCCGGTCCCAGGATCAGGAGAGAATGGCCAAGGCCCGGGATATGATTGGTCTTGTATTCACCTGATCTGCCACATTATATTACTTGCGTTCACCTGATCTGCCACATTATATTACTTTCATTCACCTGATCTGCCACATTATATTACTTTCATTCACCTGATCTGCCATATTATATTACTTTCATTCACCTGATCTGCCACATTATATTACTTGCATTCACCTGATCTGCCACATTATATTATTTGTATTCACCTGATCTGCCACATTATATTACTTGCATTCACCTGATCTGCCACATTATATTACTTTCATTCACCTGATCTGCCACATTATATTACTTTCATTCACCTGATCTGCCACATTATATTACTTTCATTCACCTGATCTGCCACATTATATTACTTTCATTCACCTGATCTGCCACAGTATATTACTTTCATTCACCTGATCTGCCACATTATATTACTTTCATTCACCTGATCTGCCACATTATATTACTTTCATTCACCTGATCTGCCACATTATATTACTTTCATTCACCTGATCTGCCACAGTATATTACTTTCATTCACCTGATCTGCCATATTATATTACTTGTATTAACCGTTTGAATAGATACCTATGGCGGAATGCCGAAATAAATGGTCAAATCTCTGGTTAGTTTTGTTGTTTTTATTAATCAAGAGGATCTCTGTATCCTCCTACGTATTTTATCCTAGTGTTCTAGCCAAAGGTGGAGTTTTGTTTTCTTTCTATGAGAGTGTATGTGCACAGCAAACTCACTTAAGCCGCTGTCACACGAGCGATTTTTCCGTCAATTTTCCATGAGCAAGTTTTTTCTCGTTGTATTTCGGGACATTTTTGCACTGGTATCGGTAACTAGACTGAAAGTAGAGTATGTTAGGCGGCTGAATTCTGATCAAGTGTAATTTTTGAAGCTGCCAGACCATAATTGCCCGTAAAAATTGCTCCAAAAACGGCTCGTGTGACTCCGGCTTTACTCTCGTGTTCCTGACTTAGACTCTTCTGCATTCTCAACTCTATGGCTCAAACGTTCCTGTCACTGGCATATAGCCACAACCTTCTATAATAATACGTCGTCGCCTGTTCCTCCTCTTCCCACTTCAAAAACCTCAAATTGTGAACGTCGACACATCTTTTGTGCTAATAAAGAATAATAAAGGTACAAAAATAATACTTGCGTTAATATACAGACCTCCAGCTCAATCAGTGCAAACTGACCGAGAAATTTACGAACAAATTGCAGATGTAAGTAACTCACAAGATACCGTAATTTTTGGCGACTTTAATTTACCTGTGACCAAGTGGGGCGATACTCTTACTTCACACTCCGGACATGACTTGTATACGAACTTGCAAGAGAGTTCGCTTTATCAATTTGTTCGAATGCCGACCCGTGGTAATAACGTTCTTGACATTGTACTTGCAACAAAAGAAGAATTGATAGAGAATTTGAATGTTGGTGATGAATTCAGTAACAGCGACCATCGTACGATAACTTTCACTTTAAAGTTTACTAGTAACGAACCAAATAGTAGCATCGAAAAAGTCCCTAATTTCAAGAAAGCAAACTTCCATAAACTTAGAGCTATGTTTAAAGAAACTGACTGGAGCTTTTTAATAAACAATAACGACATAAATACATCTTGGAAGTTATTCGAAACCACTTACCTAAAAGCAGTGCAAGACTGCATACCATCGAAAATACGGCGTCCAGGCCATAATAATAAGCCCAAATGGTGGAATAAAGATATTTCAAACTGCCTGCTTGCTAAAAAATTTGCTAAGGATAGATTAAAATCCTCACAAAATGACGAAGAACGGGTGAAATTTGTAGAGCTACGACGCAAAGCCAAAAAAGTTAATTAAGCAAAGTAAAAAGACCCTAGAGTTACATATTGCGAATCAAAGTAAAACAAACCCGAAAGAATTCTATAGTTATATCAGAAAGAAAAAAGTAGTTACTTCAACTGTTGGACCGTTAGTCGATGAAAAAGGAGAATACACCAAAGACGAAGTACAAATGAGTAATGCCCTCAATACCTTCTTTGCATCAGTTTTTACAACAGAAGACCTCAGTGATATCCCTACACCATCGCCGATTCAGATTGATAATTCAGATGTTCTAAGCAATATCACCGTTACAGAGAGAGAAGTATTGAATTGTTTAGATAAACTCAAGGTAAATAAAACGCCAGGACCTGATACAATCTCGCCTAGAGTTCTAAAGGAAGCTAAGAATGAGCTCTCCAAACCACTGACATTACTATTCAATAAATCCTTGCAGTCTGGAAACTATGCCTGATCAGTGGAAGCTAGCCAACGTAACACCGATATTCAAAAAAGGCAGCAAATCCCTACCCAGTAACTATCGTCCAATTAGCTTAACCTCAGTTGTATGTAAAATGCTAGAAACGGTCATACGAGACAGGATCGTAAATCACTTAGAGGAAAATAACATACTTAAAGATACTCAACACGGCTTTCGTAAAAAAACGTTCCTGTTTAACAAACCTCTTAGACTTCTTCCACGATATCCTCAACCTCTACGATGAGAGTAAAGCTGTAGATATTATATACCTTGATTTCAAAAGGCCTTTGACCAAAGTTCCCCACAAACGTTTACTGCTAAAACTAAAAGCGCATGGAATACAAGACGGTGTGTTGAAATGGATAGAAAATTGGCTCAGCAACAGAAAGCAAAGGGTAGTCATAAACGGTAAGGCATCTAAATGGACCAATGTAAGTAGCGGGGTACCCCAGGGATCGGTACTAGGACCAATTCTCTTTCTAATTTACATCAACGACATAGATGAGGGTCTCACCTGCACAATCTCAAAATTTGCTGACGATACAAAAATTGCAAATAGCGTTACTCTCAAAAGAACAAGTTGACGATATGCAACACAATCTAGATAAATTGTCATGTTGGGCCCAAATTTGGCAAATGAGTTTCAATGCGGATAAATGTAAAGTACTACATATCGGATACCTAAATGAGAAAGCAAACTATTCGATGAATGGCACTCAGCTTAAGAATGTAAACAGAAGAAACTGATCTGGGAGTAACAATATCGAGTAACCTAAAACCGAGTCAACAATGTTCAGAAGTTGTTAAGAAGGCAAACAAAATAATTGGCTTTATAGGCAGGTCATTTGAGCATAAATCCAAAGAAGTTATCCTAACCCTTTACAATTCCTTAGTCCGCCCTCTTCTGGAATACTGCGTTCAATCCTGGTGCCCTTATTACCAAAAAGATATAAACAAGCTAGAACGAGTTCAACGTAGAGTTACCAAAATGATACCTAGCCTAAAGAACAAACCATACGAAGAGCGTCTTAGAGAATTAAATCTATTTCCTTTAACCCAGCGCAGATTAAGAGGCGACTTAATTCAAGTGTTCAAAATCATCAAAGGCATCGACAATATGAACTGTAGTAAGTACTTCACTATCGACCAATCTAATTACACGGGGGAAACGGTTGCAAAATTATTGGTAAATCTTTTTAACTCGCACGAATCTAAGAATTTCTTCTTCAATCGAGTTGTCAACTTGTGGAATGGGCTTCCCCGAGACGTTATAGACTGCAGCACCGTTGATTCATTTAAATTCCGCCTAGACAAATATCTCGCATCAAACCCGCGACTGACTGCGTTTGTAAATGAATAACTTTATCCTCCCCTCAGTTACTAACCCATATGTCCCTACTAACTTCCTAGTCCTGCCACGTTAGTGGCAGGGCAGTAGTTCCCTTTCCAATGTTCCCTTACCCACTCTAAACCACTGTTTGGACACTTGATCCTCAGTGTTTTGGAGGACAAGCAAACTAGAAGGGTCACTAGATCTGTTGTTGCTTGATTTCCTTTGTACTCCTTTGTACTCACTCACTCATTATCTCTCTCTCTCTCTCTCTCTCTCTCTCTCTCTCTCTCTCTCTCTCTCTCTCTCTCACTTCTCGAAAGGGTAGAGTCAAAAGAATTTCGTCTTATCATTACATATCTTTCTAATTCCTTATAATTTCTTTCTACACACCACAATAGTGCATCTCTCTCACTTTCTACCGCCACTACAATAATCAGTGTTCCTCATAGCTTTCTCAGTTGTACCTCCTCCCTTACGGAGATTAGGTGGCCCCTCGCCTTTCAACAAATTCCGACCCTTGTTCGTCCAATTTAACCCAAGAGTAAACCGGATTTTCACATCTATCTTCTAATTAACAAGTAAACTCTGGAACTCTCTCCTTCAATCTACCTTTACGTCTTCCTATGAATTAAACTGCTTCAATCTCTGTGGGTCCAGACATGTTGACTCTTACGTACCTTGATTGTGGCTCTTTGTCGCTCTTTATTTTTTTATTTTTATTTTTATTTTTTTTGGGAGGGGTTACAGGTAGGTTTGCCTTGTACCTCTTACACATAGCAAAGACAAACTACTATAGATATGTTTTGGGGGGGGGGGGGTTACAGGTAGGTTTGCCTTGTACCTCTTACACATAGCAAAGACAAACTACTATAGATATGTTTTCCTCTCCAGTTGACGATAAAGTGACGTGTCCCCATCTTGATTACTCGGCTATTATGATTTTTTTAAAGCCAAATATGTTGTTAAGTACCGGTATGAACAAATGGCAATATTAGGACGTAGACATATTGCAGTTTTATATTCTTCTCTTAACCCCTTCAGCACCATGACGCCTTTTTGCCTTGATCCTGGCTAAAATGAGATGATTTGATGCAGTTTAGGAAGGATCTATGTTACGAAGAGGGTATATTGAGATTGTATTTACCAATTTTACCTACTTGAGTCGCACAGGTAAATTATAAACTAAATAAAGTCGTATAATGGTACAGTGACCAGAATATCATAAAAGTTACGTAATGGTGGTGACGGGGTAATATATCGAGAATTCAGTTGAATCTCAAAGGACTATCCCTTATATTTCAACAATACAAAAATCAAACCGTTCATTATTCTCTCAGTTTTCTCGGTGTCTCTTTTCTTCTGATCTCTCTTGGTAAAACGGCCACTCAGAAGCTGGGTGTGCTCAAACCGCCTCAAGGGGTTCTTTACCCCTGCACAACTTCTTGCTCTGTACAGGGACTCAGTGCGTCCATGTATTGAGTATTGTTCGCATGTGTGGGCAGGATCCTCTCACACGGCACTTCTAGACCAAGTAGAAAGGAAAGCTTTTTTATCATTTCATTCCCGTCCACTCACCGACTCTCTGCAATCTCTCTCTCTTCGCCGCAATGTTGCATCTCTCTTGTTATTGTATCGCTACTACAATAATCAGTGCATACCACGTACACTACGTAGGGTACGTAATACCCGTTCTTGCAACATAATCACACCCCTACTCTGTGCAACTCTCCAACTCAGAGTGGGAAGATACTCCAAGCTTTCTTTTATTCAACAGCTGAACTCTGGAACTCTCTCCCTGAATCCATCGTTTCCTCACCCTATGACTTAAATTGCTTCAAACTCCGTATGTCCAGAAATTTTAGCTCGAACATTCCTTGATTTTGGCCTTGTCACTCTTTCAACTCTGCGGGAGGCATTCGTCACAGGCAGTTTTGCCTTTTGTCTCACTCATCCACATAGAAAATAAAGGGACTCAATTTGCCATCCGCTGAAAACCAACCGACTATACCTCTAATATTTAGATGCTTATGTTCTGGGTGTGGTGACCCGAGTTCGAATCCCGGGAGGACCATAATGCTTTCATTAGTTTATTCAAGTACATTGGAGTTTGTAATTGATGATTAATGTTAAGAATGGGGTGTTATTTAATTACTACACAGGTTTAATAAAAACAACAGTTGTACAAAAGATCAGTTTATTGTTGGTGAGACAAGGAAGACTGGCTTTGTTATTACAGTTACCTGGAATAGGGGTTAGCAATTATTATCACTTCATTTATTGACCCATTTAAGTTTATTTATTTGTTAGGATCTAGTACCTAGTCTGGTATGCCGACTACCAGGTATGATAAGGTGAACAATCAAGTAAAATTAATGACAGATAAACAACATAATAATTGCCATGCATAATTAATCTGGAGTTTTAAGGTGTACAAACTCAAATTAATGACAAATAAACAAGATAATAATTGCCATGCATACTTATTCTGGGAGTTTTAAAGGTGGACAAACTCATATTAATGAAAAACAAACAAATAACAATTGTCATGTTTAAGACAATAATTATTGTTTGCCTAACTGATTGAATGAAATATAATTACTGCTGTAATTAATTCAGCACGTTTGGAATTAGGTTTGCCCTGAACAATGAATTATGAATATTAAATTAATATCAGTTATTTTACATTTAATGATATCGATTATCTGATACCGTATATCGACTGATTTGAGCGAGTTAAAACAATAAATGAAAAGCAGCCTACATAAAAATAATAAGTTGTGAAAATTGATTAAAGTGAAAATTAATAAGAAACTTGCAACCATTTAAGGTCGTTATATTCCTCAACACGGGTGATTAGATACACATAAATGAATACTAAATATGAATACAAAATGTGCAGTGAAGAGCAAAGCAGTGAAGAGCATGTATGAGGGTGCAAAGGCGGCAGTACGTGTGGAGAGTGAGCAGAGCGATTTCTTTGACCTGAATGTTGGTTTGAAACAGGGGTGTGTGATGTCCCCGTGGTTGTTTACTGTATATATGGATGGAGTTATGAAAGAAATACTATCAAGAGCAGTGGATGTTGGTGTATCGCTGAAAAGGGAGGGAATTGAGTGGAAGCTACCTATACTGCTGTTTGCGGATGATACAGTTCTGATGAGTGATAATGAATGGGAGTTGCAGGGACTGGTAAATGAGTTTGGAACAGTGTGCGAAAAACGGAATTTTAAGGTAAATACGGGGAAGAGCAAGGTTATGGTCTTCGGAAAGGGGTGAAGTCACAGAGTGTGAGGTGAAGCTGAAACGGTCAGGCTATGGAGATCATCAACTCTTTTAAGTATCTGGGCAGTGTGTTGGAGTAAAGATGGGACTATGGATGAAGATGTGCGAGAGAGGGTACAACAGGGGCAGAGGGTTGCAGGACCGCTACAAGCAGTAACAAGAAATAGGGTGGTCAGTATGCAAGTGAAGAAGTCCTTGCCTGACAGTGGGGGAATCCCGACACTGCTTTACGGAAGCGAAGCATGGACGTTGTTGGAGAGACTCAGACCAAGAGTGAGAGCAGTGGAAATGAATTACTTAAGGAGTGCGTGCGGAGTTACATGGAGGGATAGACAGACTAATGAGGAAGTAAGAAGGAGGTGTGGTGTGGAGGTAGATGTGCTGGAAAGTGTGAAAAGGAACAACTTGAGATGGTTCGGCCATATGGAACGTATGGAAAGCGAGAGAATGACTAAGAGGGTGTACGAGAGCGAGGTGGAGGGACAGAGGGGGAGAGGTAGACCGAATATGAGGTGGAAGGATGGAGTGAGGAACTACATGAACGAAGGCGGTGCTGGTTGGGGGGAGGGGCGTCGACTGACTGGGGACAGAGGTGCATGGGGGCGGTTCGTTCGTGGCCACCCCTTCGGGGATCACGGCGTCAGGCAATAGATAGATAGATAGAATACAAAATGTGAAAAGGGTAAATCTTGGTGAACACATTATAACATATTGTCTTAGTTGTGTGTGGGGGCGTGGGGAGTAGTAAACTTATATATACGATACACAAACAAAAAATTCTTACGAAACTAAAAACACAGATCATCAACGCGAATCAACTAAAGGCACATGATACAAATATATACATAGGGAAAATTAAAGAGATATATTACAATTAGGGTGTGGTTATTGAGCTAAAGTACAGGAACCAATTTGAACGCGGGGAGGTCGAATTAGTACGCGAAATCGATATATATATAAACGATCAACACATGAATTAAAGTTGGATTATTTACCCGCATTTCAACAGTGTATTCGGGCTATCATTAGACGATTTTACTCAGTTATGGAAGGCCCTCTTGGAAGCAAAGGGTACAGTCTATCTCAATTAACCCTCTGACTTCCAAACATGCCTTCCTAATCTGAATAAAATCGTTATACTGATAGCCAGAAAAGAGACAAGAAATGCGTCATCGTATCTTGAAAGGGTAATTTTGTAACATCAAAATATACCCTTTACACATATTTTGACACTTAGGTCTCTGAATCCAACTTTACTGTATATTTGTGCGTTTTTTTTAAATTGATAATGCGTACCGTACTAATCGGAGCGTCGCGTACAAAATAGGCTCGTGTACCCTAAGTATAGTAAGAGGAGGGACGAGTTATATGCCCAGAGTTGAGTCGCTGAGAATGGTACAGTACACAGAAAATACGCCTTGAACCCCTTGAGAAGTATGCCACATTCTGACAGATTGTTCGGGCCATCCTTAGACGATTTGTGCAGCTTAGGAGGGATCTGTGGGCATCAGAGGGGTACAGACTATCTCCACTAACCCTCTGACTGCCCCACACCCCTCCTAATCTCAAGAAAATAGTTTGTTGATCGCCAGAAAACAGGAAAGGATTGCGTCATCGGTTCTCGCCAGGGTTAAGCATACATGGGAGGGAGAGTCGGTATGGAAGGATGTAGTTTGTGAAGGCCTGGGTTATGTGTGATTTACTTATATATTTATTTATTTATTTTAAACATTGCTGGAGAGGTGACGGGAGTGTGTTAATATGTGACTGTTTACTTCCAAGCCTAGTATCATCACATAACATACCGTATGTATATTGTATGTATATTGTATGTATATTGTATGTATATTGTATGTATATTTTTAGTACGGTACTCTAAGCCCTGACTTAATGTGCGACTTACTATACTGTGACTTATAGGCTTATATCTCTACCAAATTACACATCGTTACATAGTCCAACTCCGTTTCACGTTAAACATTACAAATAAAGTCACATATCACCAAGTCTTCCCAAAATTACATAGATTCGCAACGACCCCTTATATTACATAACACTTGTATAGTCTTGTGAGTTACAGCATGTCTTTGCCCAAGACATCTGCTGTAAGCCCATCGCCCGCGAGAGCTTTGTAACCTAGTATTTAGGTTACACAAAAGTTCATTGATAATATTTAGGTAAGTCACCCCATCTAAGAAAACGAGGTAATTTTGCACTATATTAATGATAGGACTTTATATATTAATTAGAGTTATATGTTTCTATAATATTGAGTATTTACATATTTTAGACGTGATTTGATTAGGTTAGCATGATAATAATGATTTATATTGAATGATGTTTTATTAGGTTAGCATGATGATAATGATTTATATTGAATGATGTTTTATTTTTTTCATCTTAGAAAATTGTAGGCTAGCTACAATAATAAAGTTAATAAAGTATATCTAATATATATCCATAAACTCCTATCATTGCAAAGTGTCCAATGAACTCGTATCAAAGAGAGAGATCCTTACCCGTACAAATGAACATAATTATGTATTATAAATGCTAACATATGCATTTATACCATAACATTATTTATATATATATATATATATATATATATATATATATATATATATATATATAGGTACTGGATAGGGTGCCCGCCCCATCCTGATATCACTTGTATAAATATATGTACAGGGGAAAACAAATTAATAGGGATTCTTTAACTAATAATACGAAGGTTTAACTAAAACTGAACGTTATATCCTAAGAGTCATCTGGCCGTGATCTGAAATGGAGAGAAAAAGAGGAATTAGTTGGGTGGATCATAGTAAAGGAGTTAAGCCGCTGTCACACGACCGCTTTTTCCGTCAATTTTCCATGAGCAAATTTTGTCTCGTATTATTTCCGGATATTTTCTCACTGGTATCGTTAACTAGACTGAAGATAGATTATGTTAGGTGGCTGAATTCTGAGAAAGTGTAAATTTGGAAGCTTCCAGCCCGTAATTGCCCGTAAAAATTGCTCGAAAAAGAGCTCGTGTGACTCCGGCTTTATTTAGGACGCTATACATTGTTGACTATTTAACCCCTTCTGTGCCAGCGACGCCTTTTATATTTAATTCTAGCCATATTTAGCCAATTGTGTGCAGTTTAAGAAGGATCTGTGGTAGTATGAATGGTAAAGTGTGATAGTTCGAAGTCTGTTAATTGCTGGAGGCCCTTTTTAAACTGTATACAAGCTTCTAATAGATGCTAGAATATAATACAATGAATGTGTTGAGGGGGGATGGCCGAATTTGGGATCAAAACGTTTCATAAACACAGTTACATAATTTGATGGACAGTTGACTCAATATTAAATAAACGAGGAAGATGCTTCGTATGATATAGTGATGACTCGGTATTTTGTAATGTGTTGAGTGAGTAATGGTAGTGATAGTGGTGAGGATGACGGTGGTGATTTGTATATGGGAGAGGGAAGGGGGTGAAAGTTGTCACAGTGGAAGGTTTAACTTGACAAACACGGAACTGGATGCTACTAAGGGTACAGTGGTTATATATTTTGGGTCTATTTATTTATATAGTCATTTATACTGTATTTTAGTTTCCTCGCTAGACCTTCATCAATCTTAAAATTACACCCCTTAGACCCCCTTTCAAGATGAATTTGTACATGTTTCGGTAGACAAATGTTCCACCTCCGAAATTAACATGTTCTCGGTAACTATATTGCAGTATTCATTGAACGAATGCAACTACACCGGTAATAACTGATGTGCACGCGTATGATTGTTCTAAATATGTGTGTGTGTGTGTGTGTGTGTGTGTGTGTGTGTGTGTGTGTGTGTGTGTGTGTGTGTGTGTGTGTGTGTGTGTGTGTGTGTGTGTGTGTGTGTGTGTGTGTTTGTCAGTGGGTGTACGTTAGTATGTGTGCCTGTGTCTGTGTGTGTACGTTAGTGTGTAGGTGTGTTTGTGTAGGTTAGTGTGTACGGTGTGTGTGGTGTGTTATCGCTCGCATATATACGTATCAGTCTACCAGCAACAACAAACTTTCCTTCCAATTTCAGCAACCACTCATTATATAAACCATCCACTGAGGGGATTGCCAATGTTTGTCACTACAGGTACCGCGTCAATCACTGTCACACCACAAACCTACAGTCATCATTGGTATTTCCCAAGTGGGGATCAGCCGAGAAAGTTAAATTTATGAGACAGGATGATGCAGGAAGAGTGATTTTTTCTTTTCTTTTTGTGAGAAGTTTAACCAGACCACTGATCTCCCCCAAAATAGCTCCCATAGGGCTGGCCCGAAGGATTAGATCAAAAGGAGAAGAAGAAAGTAAGAGATAATTAAATCAAATCAAGAAGAGAAGTGTCTTTGAGGAAACGGAAGGGGAAGAGTGATATCATGTTGGTTTTTATGATGGGAGATTGTAGTCATAATATTGCCTTCTTAAGGGGATTTGTTTTTATTAGTTTGTTCTTTATACCTCTATCAAGCTTAAAATTACATTCCCATTGACCCCCTTTCAAGCTGAATTAGTACATTCTTCGGTAGAAAAATGTCCCGACCAAAGGCCGGTTCCTTCTAAAATAGCAGGCTTGCTCGCCAGGAAAAAATCGACACACACAGACACACTGTTTCTCTATTTATCTCTCTATCTCTCTCTCTCTATATATATACCAATCTGTGTAGGCTATATGCAATTAGTTGGCCCTAGTCTTATGTAGTTGAATGTTTCCGTATGCTTGTGATTTTGTATGGGCCGGAACGTTAATGGTTGACGGTCTTGAATAATGAGCGTGGTGTAAAAGTGATATGCAGTTGATGTAGATGACAGGAAGTGACGGAGATATTTTAGATGAGAGTGGTGATGATGGAGCAGAAGAGAGAATTATATGATGTGGAACGAATGGCTGCGGTTATGTAACGTGCATGAGTGTTTATATATACCGGTATATATATATATATATGTATATATGTGTGATGTCCCCGTGGTTGTTTACTGTATATATGGATGGAGTTATGAAAGAAATACTATCAAGAGCAGTGGATGTTGGTGTATCGCTGAAAAGGGAGGGAATTGAGTGGAAGCTACCTATACTGCTGTTTGCGGATGATACAGTTCTGATGAGTGATAATGAATGGGAGTTGCAGGGTCTGGTAAATGAGTTTGGAACAGTGTGCGAAAAACGGAATTTGAAGGTAAATACGGGGAAGAGCAAGGTTATGGTCTTCGAAAGGGGTGAAGTCACAGAGTGTGAGGTGAAGCTGAACGGTCAGGCTATGGAGATCGTCAACTCTTTTAAGTATCTGGGCAGTGTGTTGAGTAAAGATGGGACTATGGATGAAGAGGTGCGGGAGAGGGTACAACAGGGGAAGAGGGTTGTAGGAACGCTAAAAGCAGTAACAAGAAATAGGGTGGTCAGTATGGTAGTGAAGAAGTCCTTGCATGACAGTGTGGTAATCCGACACTGACTTACGGAAGCGAAGCATGGACGTTGGTTGAGAGACTCAGACCAAGAGTGAGAGCAGTGGAAATGAATTACTTAAGGAGTGCGTGCGGAGTTACATGGAGGGATAGACAGACTAATGAGGAAGTAAGAAGGAGGTGTGGTGTGGAGGTAGATGTGCTGGAAAGTGTGAAAAGGAACAACTTGAGATGGTTCGGCCATATGGAACGTATGGAAAGCGAGAGAATGACTAAGAGGGTGTACGAGAGCGAGGTGGAGGGACAGAGGGGGAGAGGTAGACCGAATATGAGGTGGAAGGATGGAGTGAGGAAGTACATGAACGAAGGCGGTGCTGGTTGGGGGGAGGGGCGTCGACTGACTGGGGACAGAGGTGCATGGGGGCGGTTCGTTCGTGGCCACCCCTTCGGGGATCACGGCGTCAGGCAATAGATAGATAGATAGAATTTTCTACCATTTGGGAAGGGTCAGGCAGGGAAAAGGTGTGAAAATGTACAGCCTGTTTGCTCTAGCCTTTTTTGAGTTACAGAGGTTAGGGTTGACGATGTATGGCCTACCTATTTTGGACAGGGTACAGTCGCGCTAATAAGTGATGTTTCGGCACCAAGTATGTTTTGATCAATAATTGGTATCAGCAATATCTAAGCTTCATTTCTTCATATCGAGTGATATATACAAACATGTTCCTACACTTACCCACCCTATTCAACATCTGACAGACATTAATACAGCACAGAGCAAGCCAAACGTATTGACAACTGGGACATGACTTAATAGCGCGACCGTACATAATATAATATTAGGAAGATTTTGTACAGCAATATATGTTGTTGAGCCATTCTGTACCGGCGACGTGTTTGTATGATAACCTAGCTACACTATATGTACGGTTTATGCAGCTTAAGAAGGTTCTGTGGTAGTACAAGGGGTTAAGTTGTTGAGCCATTCTGTACCGGCGACGTGTTTGTATGATAACCTAGCTATACTATATGTACGGTTTATGCAGCTTAAGAAGGTTCTGTGGTAGTACAAGGGGTTAAGTTGTTGAGCCATTCTGTACCGGCGACGTGTTTGTATGATAATCTAGCTATACTATATGTACGGTTTATGCAGCTTAAGAAGGTTCTGTGGTAGTACAAGGGGTTAAGTTGTTGAGCCATTCTGTACCGGCGACGTGTTTGTATGATAATCTAGCTATACTATATGTACGGTTTATGCAGCTTAAGAAGGTTCTGTGGTAGTACAAGGGTTAAGTTGTTGAGCCATTCTGTACCGGCGACGTGTTTGTATGATAATCTAGCTATACTATATGTACGGTTTATGCAGCTTAAGAAGGTTCTGTGGTAGTACAAGGGGTTAAGTTGTTGAGCCATTCTGTACCGGCGACGTGTTTGTATGATAACCTAGCTATACTATATGTACGGTTTATGCAGCTTAAGAAGGTTCTGTGGGTTAAGTGGGATACTTGGAAGCCCCTTAATTTATAACTGTATATAATAATGTAATAGCAACCAGTGTACAGTTAAGGGTGGTAACCTGATAATATAATAATGTAATAGCAACCAGTGTACAGTTAAGGGTGGTAACCTGATAATATAATAATGTAATAGCAACCAGTGTACAGTTAAGGGTGGTAACCTGATAATATAATAATGTAATAGCAACCAGTGTACAGTTAAGGGTGGTAACCTGATAATATAATAATGTAATAGCAACCAGTGTACAGTTAAGGGTGGTAACCTGATAATATAATAATGTAATAGCAACCAGTGTACAGTTAAGGGTGGTAACCTGATAATATAATAATGTAATAGCAACCAGTGTACAGTTAAGGGTGGTAACCTGATAATATAATAATGTAATAGCAACCAGTGTACAGTTAAGGGTGGTAACCTGATATATAATAATGTAATAGCAACCAGTGTACAGTTAAGGGTGGTAACCTGATAATATTAAAATGCAATAGCACCAGTGTACAGTTAAGGGTGGTAACCTGATAATATAATAATGTAATAGCAACCAGTGTACAGTTAAGGGTGGTAACCTGATAATATAATAATGTAATAGCAACCAGTGTACAGTTAAGGGTGGTAACCTGATAATATAATAATGTAATAGCAACCAGTGTACAGTTAAGGGGGGTAACCTGATTTTTGTTCTCTCCTTTTCTATCTTTCTCTGGCTTGTATCCATTTGGCCCCATTCAGCCTTTTTTTTTGTTTTTTTTTTTCTATGTGATTGAGGGAGGCAAAAGGCATAACTGCCTATAGCGAGTGCCTCCCCCATAGTTGAAAGAGTGACAGGGCCAAAATCAAGGGACGTTCGAGCCAAAATGCCTGGACACACGGAGTTTGAAGCAATTTAAGTCATAGAAAGAGGGAAAGACTGATTCTGGGAGAGAGTTCCAGAGCTCAGCTGTTGAGTAGAAGAAAGTTTGAGAGTAACGTTTCACTCTTGGGTTGGAGAGTTGCACCAGAGTAGGGGTGGGATTGAGTTGCAAGACGGGTACCACGTGCCCTACGTAAGGTGGTATGCACTGGGATAGCTCTGAGGAACACTGATTATTATAGTAGCGATAGAATAGCGAGAGAGATGCAACATTGCGGCGGAGAGAGAGAGATTGCAGAGAGTGGATGACGGGAGTTAATGATACGAAAGGCCTTCCTTTCAACTTTGTCTAGGAGAGCGGTATGAGAGGAACCTCCCCACACATGTGAACAATACTCAATACAAGGGCGCACTATGCCCCTGTACAGAGCAAGAAGCTGTGCAGGGGAAAAGAACCCCCTAAGGCGGTTGAGCACACCCAGCTTCTGGGAGGCTGCCTTAGCAAGACTGGTAATATGGTCCTTCCAAATGAGAGCAGAAGAAAAAGAGACACCAAGAATATTGAGAGAAGATGAAGCCTACTGTTTTAAGACGTTTATCCCCATCCAGGTGTACATTTTTTTACTGGTGAGCGGTAGCGAGCCACATATTTTTGTTATTTTTGTTAGACAGCAGGCTAAATTTGTAAATTTTTCGATAGAAAAATTTCTCCGGCGAAGCCGGATTTCTTCATATAATGCTGGCTCGCTATCGCTCGCCAGGAAGAAATCGACACCTAGATGGGGATAAAAGTCTTGAAACAGTTGGCTGAATGGTGCCGAATGGATACAAGCCAGAGAAAGAGAGAAAAGGACAGCAATAACAGCCAGCACGTGACCCCCCTTAAAAGGACGTGGCCGGTACAGAAAGGGTTAACCCCTTCAAGTTTACAAAGTGCCACCAACAATTAACAGGCTTCCAACTATCTATGGTTGTTTGACGCCCCTTCTCCCTCATGTTCAGTGCCATTAACAGGCTTCCAACTATCTATGGTTGTTTGTCTGACCCCCCTTCTCCCTCATGTTCAGTGCCATTAACAGGCTTCCAACTATCTATGGTTGTTTGTCTGACCCCCCTTCTCCCTCATGTTCAGTGCCATTAACAGGCTTCCAACTATCTATGGTTGTTTGTCTGACCCCCCTTCTCCCTCATGTTCAGTGCCATTAACAGGCTTCCAACTATCTATGGTTGTTTGTCTGACCCCCCTTCTCCCTCATGTTCAGTGCCATTAACAGGCTTCCAACTATCTATGGTTGTTTGTCTGACCCCCCTTCTCCCTCATGTTCAGTGCCATTAGCTTTCAGACCTTAAGGTCGACCCATTAGTTTGGCGATTTTAAGACCTGTCACCCCATTTCTTTGTCAATATTAGCACCTTTCGTGCTATTTAGGTGTCGATTTTTTCCTGGCGAACGATAGCGAGCCTTTAATTGTAGGAGGAAGCGGCCTTCGGCCGGGACTGACCGTTACATTTGGTGAAAATCCGTTGAACGGTCTAGGAGAAGTCTCCGGACAGACAGACTGACAGACGGACGACAGTAATTTTGACCGGCATTGTACCACTATACAGGGGGCCGATACCACTCTGCTTACGCAGAGTTGATAAACAAATACAAATCTATTTTTTGACGCAATATACAGTACATCCTTGTCTAGAGAAAATATGGTGCATAATTCCTCGTCAACACAAGCACCTACAACTGAGTTATTCCTACCGTAGGATGCATAGATGACCTGGATGTGTGTGTGTGAATTTGTATTTTGTTTTTGTGTGTTCATTGTTTTCTGTTGTGTTGTCCCTATTCTGGCTCTGTCTTGAGTCGCCCCCCAAAAAAGAGAAAACAAAAAGAAAACAAAAAACAAGGTAAAATGGGGATTGGGCCTGAGTAGATAGATAGATAGATAGATAGATAGATAGACGATGCATAGGTCCCATTCCTCTTCCCACCAACCAACCTCTACCCACCAAAGGGATCGAACACCAGCCCAGCTAATTCTTTATACCGCCTCTACACATTCACTTTGGCGCGGGCTTTTCCCTCCCTTCTTCCTGCCCGAGAGCTTTAAGGGAGGTGACCTGCTTTTTGTTATTTCTGTCCTTTTCTCTCTTTCTCTGGCTTGTATCCATTCGGCCCCATTCAGCCAACTATTTTAAGACGTTTATCCCCATCTAGGTGTCGATTTCTTCCTGGCGAGCGATAGCGAGCCAGCATTATATGAAGAAATCCGGCTTCGCCGGAGAAAATTTTCTATCGAAAAATGTACAAATTTAGCCTGCTGTCAAACAAAAATAAAAAATATGCTGGCTCGCTACCGCTCACCAGTAAAAAATTGACACCTAGATGGGGATAAACGTCTTAAAACAGTAGGCTGAATGGGGCCAAAGGGATACAAGCCAGAGTAAGATAGAAAAGGGCAGAACAAAAACAGATCACCCCCCTTAATATTCAAACTTCCAGCTAAAGTCGCTGTCACACGAACGCTATTTCCGTCAATTTTCCATGAGCAAGTTTTTTCTCTTATTATTTCGGGACATTTTTGCACTGGTATCGGTAACTAGACTGAAGGTAGATTATGTTAGGCGGCTGAATTCTGTAAAGTGTAATTCTTTAAGCTTCCAGACCATAATTGCCCGTAAATATTGCTCGAAAAAGGGCTCGTGTGACTCCGGCTTAAGGGGTGTGACCGGTTTTTGTTCTGTCCTTTTCTATCTTTCTCTGGCTTGTATCCATTTGGCCCCATTCAGCCTACTGTTTTAAGACTTTTATCCCATCCAGGTGTCAATGTTTTACTGGTGAGCGGTAGCGAGCCAGCATATTTTTTATTTTTGTTTGACAGCAGGCTAAATTTGTACATTTTTCGATGGAAAAATGTCTCCGGCGAAGCCGGATTTCTTCATATAATGGTGGCTCGTTATCGCTCGCCAGGAAGAAATCGACACCTAGATGGGGATAAACGTCTTAAAATAGTTGGCTGAATGGGACCGAATGGATACAAGCCAGAGAAAGAGAGAAAAGGACAGAAATAACAAAAATCAGGTGACCTCCCTTAAGGAAACTTCACTAGGTTTCTTTCCATTATTGAGTTGTTCGGGAGGATTCCTTCTCAGTTATAGTTGTTAACCCTTTCAAGCTCCAAGATGCATTTCCTTTCTGTTTTCTGGTAATTATTAGACGATTTTATTCAGATTAGGAAGGGTGTGTGGAAGTGAGAGGGTTGATTGAGATAGCCTTTACCCTTTTAATACCCACAGATCCTTCCTAAGCTGCATAAAATCGTCTAATGATGGCCATAATAAACTGTTAAAACGCGTCAGAGCTTCAAGGGGTTAATATATGTTACGAAGTGTTTTCCCTAGACCTCTATCAAGCTTATAATAACACCCCTCAGATCCCCCCTTCAAGATAAATGTGTACATTTTTCGGTAATACAAGTTCACTTTTTGGTCGATTTGTTTTCATTGATGAATTATTTTTCTACTTTCCTCCCTAGACACCCATCAAACTTAAAAACACATCCATTAGATCCCCCTTCTAGATTAATTTGTACATTTTTCGGTAAGCAACATTTCTAGCCGAAGGCCGGTTCTTCCAAAATTATAGGCTCACTATCGTTCGCCAGGAAACAAATTGACACCTAAATAGCACGAAAGGTCTAAATATTGACAAAGAAATGGGGCGAAAGGTCTTAAAATCGACAAACTAATAGGGCAAACGTCTAAAAACCTCAAAACTAATGGGGATACGAATGAGAAACAAAGGGGACTAGAAACATGGCCCATCTCTCCTTAACGAACACAATGTTGGCCGCTACGAGAACTATAGCGAACACAAACCCGGCCGCTACAAGAACTTAATTTATTTAGCCTAGCGTACCGGTACTTACCTTAACCGAACTAAATGTCACCGCCTCCAAATGATTCGGATTCCATTTCTGAGATAGGAGAGGTTGATTGGATGTGATCCATATACTGTGTGTGTGTGTGTGTGTGTGTGTGTGTGTATGTATGCATATATATATATATATATACAGAGAGAGAGAGAGTGTGTGTGAGAGAGAAAGTTACACAGAGTTACACAGATGCTCAGGCCACACAGACCATGCGGTCCCAACTAGGTGGTCCGGCCTTAATACTACTAGACAGGGACAGTTTATAGTGAAAGAATAGGACAGTAAAGTAGAAGTGGAGAGAGAGAGGGAGAGGGAGAGGGAGGGAGGGAGGGACCTACCCTTACCACTGATAGAGCCTTAAAATATTCACATTCCCTAATTACCTCCAAGACTCACTGGAAAACCTGCCCTGATACTACTACTATTATTATTATTATTATTATTATTATTATTTTTTTTTTTTTTTTTTTTTTTTTTTTTTTTTTAATATTGTTCATTCATTTTATTTTACAAGCATCAGATATTACTATTCTACACCATGCAACTTCAATCCAGTGTCCTTCCTATGCGATCCTCTGCCACTGCTGCCTCGTAGTCCACTTCTGCCACCGTCGCTGGTTGTGGTGCAGACAGTCTTGTTCCCCGCAGGCATAGTAGTGCTGATCTGAGCAACGAGAAAGATAGACGGCACCTCATCCAGCCTACAACGTGGCTCCTGGGCTGTTTCTTCTTCTCTGCGATGATCTCTGCAAGCCTTGAATAGAAGCACTGGGCCCTAGGTCCCATCCCTCCAGATGTGGTGAAGACTAGTGGGGTAAAGCTGCCATGTTCGATATTTAAGATCCTTTCCCCATATGCCCTGACCTTCTCTTGTTCATTCCTCTTGTGTGCAGCCTCCAGAGACAGCCCGCTGTAGCTATGGGCCATTGGGTCGAATATTCTTACGTCAAAGAATGCTCGCTGTGCTCTTGTCCAAAAACTTCTTGCACTAACGTCCACTCGTGCTTCGTTGGATGTGTTGGCCGTCCTGTGCTGCAAGATCTCTCCCTCCAAGGGAATGAGTGATGGTTCGCGCACCACATCTCGACACACCTCCCTGAGCATGTTCGCCGTTACATCTCTTACTTCATCGTGCCTGATGCTGATGAATCCTCCCTTCTTACATATCATGCTGTGGTCTGCATCGTTGTTGATTCCACAAACGCACTGATCGGGCAGTCCTTCAATCGGCCAATCATACCTCAGTGCAATAGCATCATGAAATTCTTGTTTGTTTAGATTGAAGCCTTTTGCCTTGATTGGTAGTGTTGTCAGCCAATTTGAAGCACCCGTTTCTTGTGCTATTTGTACTTTTCTTGTTAGTCTCGGGGAAAGTTGTCGCATCAATTGTGCCAGGTCATTTTTCTGTGAGTTTTGCCTCTCTGACGTGATGGTCTTTCTGATGTTGTAGATGTCCGCCTGGTCCACTTCGCCGTCAGGATCTTGCGCTACGATGCGTTCAGTGAGAGATTCTGTTATCTTTACTGAGTTCTCGTGTTCCGTTGTCGCCCTCCTCACCGGATTGATGATTCCAAGCCCTCCTAACCTAGGAGGAAGTGCGAGCAACTCCCTCTCTGTAGCATTTGGGGTGTGGGACTTCATCCAAGCTGGGATGAGTTTGTCTCTGATGGCATCTTCTAGCGGTTGAAGTTGTGGACCCACGTTTGGAATGGTACGCATCAAGTAGGTCCAGCGGTGTTTGACCCCATATGTGAATGCCGAATATGCAGCCTGTGGTTCCGTCTTTGCAATTTTGGCTAGTATTTCTATTTCGTTTACCCACTCTCTGACCTTCTCTTCCATGTATTGCTTCTTGAACTCTTCTGTGCCAATCACTGCCCCTAGATGACGCTGTCCGTCCTTTGTTACGACCACTTCACTACCGTTGAAAGCTTCTAAGGCATTTTCGTAATGTTCTGCTTTTACTATCAGTATAGACTTACTAGCATTTGGAATGTATCCTATTTCTGGTCCCACTTGTGATGCTTGCTCCCACCAGCTCTTGAGATCATTGACTTTCCCTGCTCCAGTGAGATCATCTGCATAGGCCGCCTGCTTAACATGTGTCGTCTCATGTCTTGTTAATGATAGCAACACCGAGAGACCTAATGCGTACATCGCCATTGCTACTGGGTCCCCTTGTGTGGTTCCTTCCATTGATTTCAGTGCCGTTCCACGTCGTGAGTTTTGGTTGTTTACTATGAAGAGGTCTGCAGGCTGTTTATAGGTATTCTCTACGTAGGTGGCTAAGCTGGGGCATTTTACCTTGATGTTGTGAATTGCTGTCTTTCTGTTGATGGTGTTAAAGGCATTTGATGCATCCACTAACAGCACGGCTTCACATTCTTCTTGCTCATATATTTCTCTTATTGCATGAATTGCTGCCTCTCCCCCTGCTTGGTGGCGAGCACACACTTGGAGATTTCCAGCCGCTGACCGCACATCGTCCTTCACCACCTCCATTATGCATTTTCCGATGATTCTTCTCAACACTTCACCCACCCCTACAGGTCTGCACCCTGGATTCTTGTCCAATGGTATTAGACGACAAGCTGTGTAGGCCTCCAAGTGTTGACAATCTTGAGTGGCCATTTTTCTTGCAAGATCTGCCAGCGCCCTGCGTAAGTCGGTCGCTGCAACTCCGAAAAGTGTGCTGCTCAGGATTGTTCTCCAACCGTTTGTATCCATCCCTGAGGGTCCTGCACTGCCTTGTGTCCCTAGAGCCTTTTTCCAAATCTTCTCGCCTGTGATTTGTTCGTAGATGACGGGGTTCGGTGGTATATAAGCCCCCTCTAGCTTCTGACTCTCGGATATACTAGGTTGCGGATGTTTCTCTTCCAGCAGCTTGATGGTATCTCTTGTGATAGGCAACAGCCCACCAGCTGCCTCCTTTGTCAGCGATCGTATTGCAGGTGCCACTTTACCTTGTCTCATCTGGTCGCCGAATCTCCTGGCCTTGTCCTCAGTGTTTTCTCTTTTGTGTTGCCGTCTGCCTTGGCTCTCTTGTAATGCTCTGGCTTCACTGAGTAAGTCATCCATCTTGTTATCATTCCACAGTTTCACTCTATTTGTTAGCGCTGTCACATTTTCCGCTTGTCTAGAATTGCGGTGAGTTTTTTGCAAGAAGAGATGTGGAATGCTGAAAAATAACTTGAGAGCATACGGGGCTAAAGGTCTGTCATAGACATAGTTATAAATGAGCTTTTTCATCTCTGTCAACAGTTTGGTGGTGGCGTCACATTTAGGTGGGTTGAATAAACTGTGTGCAGACCAATCTACAATTTCTACTACTACTACTACTACTATTACGCTGTAAAATATGTGAATTCAAATGTAATAAAGATGTTACACATAAAAAGTGTTCGTCGTTTATGTGGGTTAATTTTAATACAGTCAGTCAGTAGCCAAACCCACACTATTTCAAGGGGTAGGGAGAATCAGCAAGAACAGGCTTGCTGATCCCCTAGTGGAAGTAATTTCAGGAGGTGGCATTCAATCCCAACCTCCTGGGGCTATCTGCGCCACAAAAGTGATGGGCGATGGGGTCGCCACATCCCTACGACGAATATTTAATACATAAACGATGTAAACACTTATGTGTATCATTTTTGTTTCCTTTGAACCCTTATTTCTTCAGTTATAATATTAATAATAATAATATTAATAATAAAAAATAATAATAATACACGATTACAGAATTGTTTTTTGAATGACACAAGACACCTAATCAATATCATTTGGCCGGGGAGACTACCAAAGCCTGTACCGCCGGGACAGAGTTGGTAGGTAGTACATTAGAAGATTGCGCCTTTTATTCATGTGGCAAACCTCCATGGACTCCTTAGCGAAGGTTCGTTCCCCAGATTTCAGCTTTATCTGTAGCATGCTCTCGCCAACTCTCAATTTGTCCTCAGGAATCTCAATAACGTGAACTGGCTTGAAGAAGTAGACTCCATGACCATTATAATGCCTGCGGAGTTGGTCCTCTGAAAGAGGTACCTTAGCAACAGTCCTGAACTTCTTACAAGGGTTGTGGTGGAAGTTCATCCATCGTTCCTTTGGGGTCTTCTCCACCTTGATCTTGGCCACCGTGGCTACAGCGGGAAGTTCGGGCAGATTCTTCGCCTGTATGCCCTTCACTACTAGTTGCATTATGTATTGTTACCTTGTAATTTAACCTTGTAATATCACTTGTAAAAGACTTGCCAATAAAAGTATTTAAATTTAGATTATTAAATTCCTCACCGACAACAAGTTAATCAACAAAACCTAGCAAAGAATGAAAGAACGCGATACACTAGGTCTTGATCTGTTGAAATTTGGATAACGAATGAATCTCGCTGATCATCGGTGCATAATATATACATGTAATAATGTCTTACTTTTCTTTAAGTTTCATAATTATTTCATCAAAATATTTTTTGTAAATTTGCTGCATTCATTATTTGATTAATAATAATATGAAATAAAGTAGTAAATAGTTTGTATAAGCATTATATACATGACAAATACATTAGTTATTCATAAAATATTAATTTTCTTTAAATAATTGAAAAGAGAAAACGGATTAAAATGGTAAGCTGCTTTATAAATAATCTCAAACTAAAAAATATACACAAACAATTGTATATGCCCAAACAAAGACTCGCATTTACCCTCACAAATACACCACCTTCAGCTACACCGTTTCCCAGAGTGTTGTGGCTTGTACTGAAGGGCGAATAAAGATTGAAGATTAAGGAGGAATTGTAATACTATATGTATTCCTTTTTAGTTTCCTCCCTAGACCTCCATCAAGATACTCAAGACCCCCATTCGAAAGAAATGTGTACATTTTTCGGTAGAACAATATCCCGCCCGGCCCAAGCTCGTTATCGCATTACATTTAGGTACGGAAGTTCTCAATATTAATGACAAAGAAATTGGGTGATTGGTATTAAAATCGTCAAACTAATAGGGCGAACGGTCTTAAAATGTCAAAACTAATGGGGCTAAGCGTGAGAGAAGGGAATCCAGAATAAATAAATAAATAAATACATAAGAACAAAATAAAAGAACTTATATATTGCTTGGGCTGAGTATAGGAAAGCACACTTTCCTCAAAACCCAAAAGATAATTTAACCGATAAAGCCATATGTGTAAATATATATTCTATTATTGGCCAATGGTTTTTCCTCCTCCATTAACAGCATTCATGTTGCATATTATCTATTTTTCACTTAAAAATTGGCTACATATTTTAAATTTTACATGGGTTAGGGGAGATGTTTTGATTTATTTAATATATTTACTTCATATTCGTATATCATATATCCGGGTTGATGGAACTCGTCAGCCTTGGTCGGCAACCTGTCTAGGGGAGTAAACCTTATAAAACTCAGTACTGCTATCTTAGGGTGAGCAGGTTAGTGGATGGATTAGCTGCACACCACTGTAGAAAAATAGTGCTACAAAATACATGAAAGGCCTCGGAGTTAGACTGACTCTAAATTGAGTGGTCAATCCTGTAAGTCCTTCAGTAAACTGGCATGGGTTGTCCCTCTTAACATAAGAACATAAGAAAATGGGAGTCTGCAAAAAGCCGATCGGCCCATACAAGGCAGATCCCTGTCACACCCAACCCCAATTACAAGACCCAATTATAGACCCACCTCACTAATACCTTGAGTACTGACCCCACCAAAACAGTCAGAGATTAACACAAGATTACGGGGGTCTGCTGAGCGCCGATTGACCCACACCTGGTAGATCCCCCTCACACCCAACCCATCTCGTCCATATGCCTACAGAGAGAGAGAGAGAGAGAGAGAGAGAGAGAGAGAGAGAGAGAGAGAGAGAGAGCAAACTGAACAAACAACTTAGTTATGTATTTTTTTTTTTTTTTTTTTTTTTTTTTTTCTATATTCCAACTTACTTCCTCTCGGGCATAGGCTGAGAGCCTTAACATTCACCGCTTTACAATGAACAGTGAAGCCCGTGAGGTCTTGTTCCAGTCAGGGAGTGAGACATGTGAAGCACGTAGAGTACAACGAGCACCTGCCATCTTGCCTTCACATGAGGCACGGTGCTCACTCATGGCCCGAAACGACCCCATCTCTGAAGCCACCTCGTTCCCGTGCTTCACTGTCTCACCCCTACACTCGGACTCTCACACTTACACACACAACGCCACCTGTTGAGCAGATAACTCACCAAGCATTGCACCCCTATATTTTGAATATGGGAATATTCATACAGTGCTATTTAATCGGGGAACAATGAGGGTATTTTATTGACGTTTCGGTGGGCTTTGTGGTAATGCACTGATACTAGGTACAGCACAAATTCCATCCCAATAATATCTTCCCATTGAAACATCGGGATTTGAACCCGGGACCTTTGGATTACCAGGCCAGTGGTAAGACCACTCCACCACCTCCCCCATGCTGGTTATATATGTGTAGACATAATTATATTCTTATTATTTGGTCATTCTTAACTTGTGCAATTTGGAATTATATTTTACTGAATGTTTGAAACTGTTAAGGGGAGATCTCCACTTGAGGGATTGTTTTCTTGACCCCTTTCTCCCTCATGTTTAGCCCCATTGCTTTTGATATTATAAAACGTTTGCCCCATTAGTTTAGCGATTTTAAGAACTTTCACCCCATATTAAGACCTTTCGTGCAATTCAGGTGTCTATTTTATCCTGGCGAGCGATAGCGAGCCTGTAATTTAAGAGGAACCGGCCTTTGGCCGGGAAATTTTTCTACCGAAAAATGTACAAATTTATCTTGAAAGGGACTCGAGGGGGTGTAATTTTAAGGTTGATGGAGGTCAAGAGGTCTAGGGAACAAACTAAATACCTCCCCTTAAGCTGAAGCAAGAGTAAATATATATAATTATACAGATATACTGTATAATAGAGTATGACCGCCTTTGCCACTGCACCTACATCTTGACCCTTGACCCCTGACCTGACCCTAAAAATAGGATGATAGACACTGGAAAGCCCCCCCCCCCCATATGACTCACTCAGGTATTTAACCCCTTCTGTACCGGTGACGTCCTCTTCATTATATTCCGGCTACTATCATGAGAATATACGAACATAAGAAAACAGGAGTCAGCAGATAGCCGATTGGCCCACACAAGGCAGATCCCTTTCACACCCAACCATTATTATTATACGTTTATATGCAGCGTAGGAAGGACGTCTAGCAATTGCAAGGTTACACACTCTAAATTATTTCACTTTACCGCCATAGATCCTTGCTAAGCTGTAGAAAATCGTATATTGCTATGAAGGAGACAAAGGGTAGGCTGCCTGTAACGAGTGTCTCCCTCAAAGCCAAATGAGTGACAGAGAGCCAAATTCAAGGGACTTTGGGGTCAAAATGGCTGGACACACGAAGGTTAAAGCAGTTTAAGTCATAGGGTTAAGGAAAGATTGATTGAGGGAGAGAGTTCCAGAGTTAATTTGCAATTCAGATGCACACATCACCGGTACTGAAGGGGTTAACAGAGAGAGAGAGGGAGAGGGAGGGAGGGATAATGTAAGTATTTGTGTGTGAGAGAGAGAGAGAGTGTGTGTTTTTGTGTGTGTGTGTGTGAGAGAGAGAGAGAGTGTGTGTGTTTTTGTGTGTGAGAGAGAGTGTGTGTGTGTGAGAGAGAGAGTGTGTGTGTGTGTTTTGTGTGTTTTCTTACAGGGGATAGGTTCGCTTGGGGGCATTTTGTGTATGGCCACCCCCATTAAGGGGAGTAAGGCGTCTGGCAATAGATAGATAGATAAACTTCATATTTTGTTTCTATTTTTCTTCCTAGACCTCTGAAACATTTTTACAAATCCCCCAGTAACCGACTTAGTTACATTTTTAAGGTATTGGGTAGAACAAAATGCGGTATTTTTTGTGATTTTGTATATAAATCTTTCTACAAGTAACAATATGGATACATAAAACCAGATATACAGGAATTATGGAACTAAGTAGTAATTTGTGTTTTTAAATCCTCGTTCATATCTTCACTGAATAGAATAATATAAATACAACAAGGTTATACAGTCATAATACAACAAGGTTATACAGTCATAAGTACTGGTCTCACGGGTTCACAGGAAATCTGGCAGTTAGTGATTAGAGACGATTGTTTTCATGTATTACTCATTATTGTTAAACCATCATTGCACATGCTTATAATGGCCAACATTTAACATTTAGGAATATATTAATGCAATATGCTGTATAATTGTATTCTCAAAATGAGTCTCTATACACAACGTGGGTTACAAGAATCTCGGCTGTAGTGGGCTTCTGCCCCCCCCCCCCCCCCCTCTCTCTCTCTCTCTCTCTCTCTCTCTCTCTCTCTCTCTCTCTCTCTCTCTCTCTCTCTCTCTCTCTCTCTCTCTCTCTCTCTCTCTCTCTCTCTCTCTCTCTCTCTCTCAGTTCATTCAAGTTTTTAAAATATGTAATGGGTTTGATAATGTGTATCATTGGAATTTGTTTAGCCTCAATATGAATACAATACGCAACCATGGCTGGCAGTTAGAATTGAAAAGGTTCAGCACTAGTGTTTTTGGAAACTGTTTCCCATTTATGATTCTGTTCTACCTGGAATAAACTTTCCTCAAAAGTTGTAAACATTTCCTTAGTTGAGCAGTTCAAGAAGACAGTAGATAGTATTTTGCACACTCTGTAAGAAGTGTAGTGCACTGGAAAATGTCTCTCCTTCCATTTCGAATATTTCCTCGAAATGGACCGGAAGGTCTTTGAGATACTAACTATTCCTTGTAACTCTCTCATAGCACACATGTTCTTCAACCAAGATTTAACGGGTTTGAATGTGGTATATTTCCCTTCATTAGCGTGTGTCATGAATGTTGCCTGCATTCGATACACATAGAGGAAAGTTGATGGTTAAAACTGTCAATTAATCCTATTCCTTATTTGGGGGTTTGTAGAGGTGAGAGGCTGGGATCACAGATAGAGACAGAAGGGGGAAGTGAGAAGGCGAGCCCTGCTACTCAAGGGCTCCATATTCAAACATTACTAACAGTTAACACCAACGTTGATAGTAATTTGTATCAAGTTCTACATTTACTTGATTGAAGACGAAACATATGTATAGGCCACATATAATTAAATGCAAACCATTTATAGTACTGTATGCATGGTATTGAATAAATGGGAGAAACTGATTCAAATGATAAAAACAATCAATAATAGTCGCAATACTATTCCAGCCTATCTTTGTCTATAGTCCTTTCCTTTTATGATATCCCAATCCACATTTTCATGTATATGTTGAAACTTATCAAGTTCTTTCCATTGTAAAGACTTTTCCCGGATGGATTCCCACTTCTCAGGTGTAATGTTTTCCAAACGATCATCTGCGGTACATCGCATACCACAGAGTAAAATGCACTCGTATTCATTTAATGTCTTGTCTGGTAACTCTTCACTCTCTCTTCTATTATCCATTATTTCGGTCACTTCACAAGTCGGCGATTTTCATCAGATGGGCATGCGATCCATCTGAAACGGTAAAAAAGTAATATTAGATATACACCGCAGGCAGAGAACAACAGTGATGATAGCAGCGAAAGTGAGGACAGTGATTCTGATAGTGGCTCATACAGTGAATCATGTAGTGACAGTGAAGTGGCAGATTAGTATGTACAATTAGTATAATACAATACAATAACAATACAATATACAATACAATACAATACAATAACCATTCCAGTGGATTTGTAATGCCAGAACTAGTGAAAAAGGACACCTCATTCGTCCTTGTAGCTCATCTGATGCCAGAGATATTACATTTCATGTTTTTCAAGATGGCGTTGGCGGCCATTTTGAATATTGGGCTCTAGCAGAGTTAGCCGTCATTTTTCAGAGGGGCATAGGAGCTAATTTTCCTTTAAAATGGTTCAGGTTGTCAAATCCATCGAGAGAAAAAGGTAGGAACAAAATGGTCACGGATTCCAAGCAAATGACCCTACTAATAAGCACTGGGTGGTTGAATCTTCATTTAAACAAGCCTCGGAAAGTTTGAGACCACGATATGACGTTGCACTATTTTGTTTGCATTCGATACGAAATGATATTTATATGTATCAAGTGAAGTACAGGTAAATGAGAAGCAAAGGGGAATGCTATGGAAGGAACATTATACATACAATAAACATTTATTATTATATACGTGTAATGATCAAAAGTTAGAAATTTAGGCCATTCCAATAAATATTTGAGCGATAAACAAGGAAATCAAGACATGCTTGAACAATATATTAGGGCTTCATTTGAGCGATAAACAAGGAAGACAAGACATGCTTGAACAATATATTAGGGCTTCATTTGAGCGATAAACAAGGAAGACAAGACATGCTTGAACAATATATTAGGGCTTCATTTGAGCGATAAACAAGGAAGACAAGACATGCTTGAACAATATATTAGGGCTTCCTTTAAGTAGGCTACTAGATGCAATTGGTTAGCGTTGGCTTAACCCGCTATCAATAATAACCCTTTATTAATATACTTTTGTTGTTGTTGTTGTTCCAGGTATGTGTTGTTGGAGTCACTGGTTGAATAGCAGGGTAAAGTAAGTAGACCTATTGAGGGCAGGTTCTTAGTTTGTTCCCTAGACCTCCATCAAGCTTAAAATTTCACCCCTTAGACCCCCTTTCAAGATAAATTTGTACATTTTTTGGTAGACAAATGTTCCGCCCAAAGGCCGGTTCCTCTTAAAAAACAGGCTCGCTTTCGCTCGCCAGGAAAAAAGGCCTTGAAGGGGATAATAATGAAGAGATTGCGTGTTGTTTGCAGCTTAAAAAACATCCCCAAGTTCCCCCTTCTAGATGAATTTGTAAATATTTTGGTAGAGAAATGTAGCCTACCAGCCGAAGGCCGGGTCCTCCTACATTACGGGCTCGCTATCGCTCGTCAAGAAAAAATCGACACCTAAATGCCACGAAAGGTGTTAATATTATCAAATAAATGGGGTGAAAGGTCTTAAAATCGCCAAACTAATGGGTCGAACGTGTTAAAATGTGGAAACTAATGGAGCTAAGCATGAGGGAGAAGGGAGCCAGATAAACCAGTCACCACCCCCTTAATGTTCTCCTTTTGATGCCGTCTGTTAAGTATTTTATTCTCGGCTATCATAATAATTAACCCTTTCAATATTATGACGCTTGTCTCCATATATATTAAGGGGAGATTTCCATATGAGGGATTATTTTTTGGACCCCTTTCTCCCTCATGTTTAGCCCATTGCTTTTGAGATTTTATGACGTTCGCACATTAGTTTGGCGATTTTAAGAACTTTCTCCACATTTCTGTCAATTTTAAGACCTTTCGTGCCATTTAGGTGTCGATTTTTTCCTGGCGGGCGATAGCGAGCCTGTAGTTTAAGAAGAATCGGCCTTCGGCTGGGAGAATTTCTACCGAAAAATGTAAAAATGTACCTTGACAGGGGGTCAAGGGTGTGAAATTTTAAGTTTGATGGAGGTCTAGGGAAGACACTAAACACCTTCCCTTAAGGCTAACGCTCTAGGATTTTCCTTTGATTTAGGAGGATCTGTGGGAATAAATCGGTTAACTGATATTGTCTGTACCCCATTCAATCTCTAAAGGTCTTTCCTAATCTGCATAAAACCGTCTAATGTTATCCAGACAATACAACAGTTAACAGGCAAATCGGTACCACAAGAGACCTTTTTTGTCGCTCAACCTTTATACTCAACACTGGTCTGGCAGAGTATGAGGTAATCTATACAAATTATTCAGTCTCCAAACAGCTACATGTAATCTATAATTATAAGGGTAAATCCAGTCGACAGAAAATAAATGCCTCATCGGATCTTGACAGGGTTAAGCCACCAACTGCTTAGACATAATACTTAGGGAGCCCACTTCGCTTTTTTTCTCTTTCTCTCTCTCTTTGGCTTGTATCCATTCGGCCCCATTCAGCCTACTATTTTAAGACGTTTACCCCATCCATGTGTCAATATTTTCCTGGCGAGCGGTAGCGAGCCAGTATATAAATATTTTTTGTTTCGACAGCTAGCTAAATTTGTACATTTTTCAAAAGAAAAATGTCTCCGGCGAAGCCGGATTTCTCCATACAATGCTGGCTCGCTATCGCTCGCCAGGAAGAAATCGACACTTGGATGGGGATAACGTCTTAAAACAGTTGGCTGAATGGCGCCGAATGGATACAAGCCAGGAAATGAGAGAAAGATAAACAAAAAAACGGTGTCCCCCCTTAACATGCAATTCACTCATCAATTTGTAAATATATGCAAAGAAGAGCTTATTTGCAATTTGATTATACCAAAATTATTTGCGTAATGAAAATGAAGGGTTGGTAAAGAATTTTTCCCGACGACTGTACCTGATGCATCTGTCTATAACTGTACATTATAGATACTCATAGAATACGACAATAGTGGCAAAATGTGAATGAAAATAATTGAAATCGAGACAATGCCGTATGTAGATGCGGCTGGTCGAGTGGTGAGCAGGCTATCGTGTGAATCTGCTTGACCTGGGTACGATCCCAGCCCAGGCAGACATTTAGTGGGTGTTGTAGTACCGGTACGTCCTAGCATGTTTCACATGATTGCCTAGAAATACTTTCTCTAAAGTATCTATTTCTTTATCCTCCCCTTTTCCCCAGCTAACCTAATCCCACAAGGACCCCAATGGAATTACGCCTAACGGCCTTATTGGGCTATCCTTAGTTGGAATTATGCAAGGCTGGTACATGTCATATTTGTAACAAACTATGTGGTACCAACTCTGTAAATTGCTGACTGAATAAATATTATTATTATTATTATCACCCAGTCGGGGGACACCTCAACGACGTATGCAGACTAATAACACACATAACAAAGCCACTCCAACAGCTTCCTCTCTCTCCAACACCCCTTCTCCCCTCTCTACACTTCAGAAAAATAGGAAAAGTAGAATGTAGATACGAGGTGCCGTTGTAAAGACTTATCCCTCAATACCTTAACCTGAACTACATGTAGTATGGAAAATAAACAATAAATTCAAATGTGCCTCCATTACACTAGTCCTATATAATATTTTCATTCATACAGATACATTTCCTACAGCTTCCGTCCATCATGCTACCCAAGAGCCGCGCTTTGTAGGTCTTACGACGATATACTGTATAATAACGGATCCGCGAATCAGATAACGTGCCTTTGCTGTCGTTACAGTATAAATCCATTTTCTTCAATTCTTCATATAGAAAGAATATTTTTTTATGGATGACTAAATCAAATTTACAAAAATGCACAAGGATTTCATATGTTTTATAGATTATTTCGAAGTCGTCTTATAATTGCAAGCTAAGATAAATTGGCATTAACATATTTCCATCATAAAATAAATGAAAAACATCGCAAAACAAGCTACAAAAGTATCATGTATGTTTGTATATATTTTGGGCGACCATAGTTTGGATTCTCGCTCGGGAACAAACATTAATTTCAAATCATCCGACAAGAGTGTGCACGTGATTTTTTTACCTGTGTTAGTTTGTGAGATATTTTCATAGCAATTAGCTTATAATACGCATCCAGTGAATCAATTTAACTAGTTGTAAAGTAAATTGTAATTTTTAGTAGCTAAAAGCAAAGAATAAACTAACTTCATAGTTTTGTATCTCGTACTAATCTTAACCAATATTATAAATATGAGCCGTGTTCAGTGATCCTGGGGCGGGATTACAAGTTCTACGGTGCCATGTTCCCTCCTGTGGAAGAGTTGGATTACGAACCACCAGGGGATAGTAGCGATGAGGAGGACTGGGGGTATAACAAGAGTAAATTGGTTTGTAACTTTGAGAAAACCGCCGAGACCAAGGTGGTGCCCAAACCTGTGATGGATTCCCGATCTCAGCTGGCTCATCGAGATCAGCTGGCACATAAATCTCAGCTAGCCCACCGATCCAACTGGCACCCCGCGCTCGGCAGGAACTCCAAGATCAGCTGGCTCAGCGAGATCAGCTGGCTCACCGCAATAAGCGGGGTCACCGAGATCAGTGGGCTCACCGGGATCAGGTGGCTCACCGTGATAAGCGGGCTCACCGAGATCAGCGCGCTCACCGAGATCAGCTGGCTCACCGAGATCAGCTGGCTCACCGAGATAAGCGGGCTCACCGAGATCAGCGGGCTCACCGAGATCAGCGGGCTCACCGAGATCAGATGGCTCACCGAGATCAGCTAGTCTACCGATCTCAACTGGCACCCCGCGCTCGGCAGGAACCCCAAGATCAGCTGGCTCACCGAGATCAGCTGGCTTACCGAGATCAGATGGCTCACCGAGATCAGCTGGCTTACCGAGATCAACTGGCTTATCGAGATCACCGAGGTTCTGCGAAACGAAAGCGAGACGAGAGTGTGGAATTCCGTGACTCTAAGAAAAGGCTTTTCCACAACAAATTTGACCTGGTCCGCGGCCAAGATAACTTTTTGGATCGCCATATGCACCATCATGGCCATGATCACCCTTTTGATCACCATCACCATGTGCACCATCACCAACCTAGCAAACGCTCTCACCACAACTCTTCTCATAAACGCCAACACCACCATTAATATCTTCACCATTAATTATCCCTGTGCTTTACTTTCATTTCTAACTCCATCACATTCACTCCCTTCAGTTACCATTGTATATAAAGCATTAATAAGATAAATATGAAAGGAATATCTATTATATATTGTTGTCTTTTTATAAATATATACTCTTTATGGATTTGTACAAACTTATATTTATTTTGTAGTTGCCTGGTTGAAAATTAAGAAGGATCTTCATTAAATTAACCCCTTGAGTATTATGATGTATTTTTGTCAATAGATTTTTGTTATCATTAGACGATTTTATGTAGCCTAGGAAGGATCTATGGGAATGAAAAGGGTACAGACAATTTCCAATAACCCTCTAACTTCCATATACTCTTCCTAATCTCAATAAAAAGTGTAATAGTAGCCAGAATAAATGGTCAAAGTGCGTCATAGCTCTCAAGGGGTACACATACATATGCAAGGATTTAGTATTACTGTTTCTTTTATTATATTCTTCTACAGAACTTGGCGCATATATATTAACCATTTCAAGATGTGATATTACATTTCATTTCTGTTTTTCTGGCTCCTATTAGACTATTTGTTCAGATTAGGAAGGGTATATGGAAGCCAAATGGTTAATTCAGCGAGTCTTTGCCCTTTTAGTGCCCATAGATTCTTCCTAAGCGGTATAAATTCGTCTAATGATAGCCAGAATTTACTGTCATAAACGGCATAATCTTCAAGGGGTTAATAATGTTATCAAGCAGGGTTAAATATTGTGAAATATATTTAAAATGTCAAGATAACTGTTCTCTCTAGTTTTCAATACAATTGCCTATGCTACTGACCCTTGGAAGATTATGACGCATTTGTTTTACATTTTAGTCTGGCTATCATAAGACGATTGTATTACAGTTTACGAAGGATCTGTCGGATGTATATGGGTAAAGACTATTGTAATTCACCCTCTGACTTCCATATACCCTTCCTAAAATCAATATAATCGTGTAATAATAACCAGAGAGCAGAAAAGATATACATAATCGTATCCTGAAGGGGTTAATTACCATGACGATGCTACTTAACACACCTCAACAAAGCTCTACATTAAATTATTGCATAGGTTTTCTAAGGAGCTTTTTCATTTTAACGCTTTCAAGATCCGATTACGCATTTACAATCTGTTTTCTGGCTATTATTGAACGATTATATTCAGAGTAGGAAGGGGAGAGTTGATGGGGGCCAGTCTTTACCCTTTTAACTCCCACAGATTCTTCCTAAGCTACATAAGATCGCCTAACGATAACCAGAATACACAGTCAAAAGGGTTAATACTTGAAAGATAAATTTGGAATCGTGAGGGTGTTGCGTGGATCTTGACCCCGATTGTACAGTCATAGTCCATAGTTATAGTCTATTTTTTCTCAGCTGATGGTAAATTGAATCCCTTAGTAGCTGATTTCTCGATAATTAATGGACAAATTATATTATATTTATTAAATTTTATTATATACATAAAGGACCTTGATTTAGGTATAACTAAGAGGATAAGTAAATTTGCAGACGATACCAAAATGGGGAGAAAGATTGATTCAGATAGAGATATAGAGTGTCTGCAAAGGGATCTAGATACCTTACACAAATGGTCAGTAAATTGGCAGATGAAGTTTAACATTGACAAATGCAAGGTATTAAAGATAGGGAAGATGCATACAAATGTTAAATATAAACGAGCTAATATGGAATTAGAAAACTCAGACTGCGAGAAATATGTAGGTGTGTTTGTTAGCAATGATTTGAAGCCTAGAAAACAATGTATAGGCGTTCGTAACAAGGCAAACAGGATTCTCGGGTTCATATCTAGGAGTGTGAGTAACAGAACTGCTGATGTTATCTTAAAACTTGACTTGTCATTAGTGAGACCCCATATGGATTAGGCTGTTCAATTTTGGTGTCCTTATTACAGAATGGACATAGATTCATTGGAGAGAGTACAACGTAGAATGACAAAAATGATCCATAATATTAGAAGTTTTCCGTATGAAGAAAGGTTGGTAGAAATTAGGCTTACATTCGTTAGAGAGATGCAGAGTTAGAGGGGATATGATAGAGTTTTCAAGTGGGTAGTGGGATTTAATAAAGAGGACATGAAAAATGTACTAAAGCTCAGTGATATCGAAATAACTCGTACATATGGTTTCAAATTAGATAAATTTCGGTTCAGAAAAGATATAGGCAAATATTGGTTTGGTAACAGAGTTGTAGATGGGTGGTATAGGCTACCAAGTGATATAGGGGGGTCAAGAACGATACGGAGCTTTAAGACAAAATTAGATAGGCATATGGACGAGATGGGTTGATATGATCTCTATGAACAGTTAAATTGGAAACACTCGCATATTTATATTGACCTTCACAATAATTCCGCAACGCTTAGAAAACACAGAGACAAGGTTATGTGTACGGGTTAGAGGAGAAGTATTTTCCATGAGGGAGAAGTCTGGCGACGACATAGGACTCTTAGTTCTTCTTCTGGCTGGATGCGTCAAAAGGAGCTGCCGTCTCTCACGGACAATAGAGAAGGGTTGCTCTGGCTCCTCTAACACACTCTCGTTCGCCACCCTAGTTGGACTTTACTACAGGGACAGGCTTCTGTCCTATAGAAAGTCTACAACACTAAATTCTTTACCCACTCCAAGTGAAGACCAGTGGCAGGTAGGAACCGTAGTTGCATACCTTCCCTCCATTTCAGTCAGGCCGAATTTGGGTTATAATTTGAACTCAATTTGACCTATTTCAAATATAGGAGGGACATGGGGAGTTTTCATATTTTCTTTAGGTGAAGGCAATCATTATTCTAAAAAGATACGTACCCTAATAATACATGTATAAGATTATTCTCTATATCTTAAAATTATACTCTTTATATGGTTGCTTGCATGGTTGCATGATAAATGGTTTTCTGTTATTCACACTTCCTCACTTTTCCTAGATTGCAGGCCATGCTTTCGTTCCTCTTGATTCTTTTTCTCCTACTTCCATTCCTCAAGTGAGGTACTGTAGAGGTGATTCTCTTGGTCCCATCGGTAGAGGTACTGCACTGGATCTTGATGTTATATTTGCTAAATTCTTCCTCAATGTAT